>JARYGA010052873.1:0-101158 GCA_030545235.1 Helianthus tuberosus
TAACACAATTACATGTTACGCAAACTTCAAACTCCGACCATTAATTATTTGGCAGACAAACAAATCAAAGCCAATGATCTTTGGTCCGTCCATTAATTATTTAACACATGTTATGCAAACTTCTAAACTTAACTACCCAAGAATTAATGTACTTCCACAGCCAGAACTATACAAGGCAACGTTTTTCCCCCTACCATTTAACACATGTTATACAAGTTCACATTGATACGCAATTACCAACTATTGTAACCAAAGGCACTTACCATTTAACCGTCGTTTCCCAGTGGCTGTTGATGCAGTGTCTGTATCTTCATACACTGCAAATGCAGCCAAACAAAAGTATGTTATGAACAGAGCCTAATTCAACACACAACACACTATACATCACCTAAAACTACGTTCATGGTTTATACGCACATCAATACTAACCTAAAGCCCTCTTGGTCGGACCGAAGCGAGATTGTTGCTTGGGAGGACCTTACTTGGAATCATCGGATATAATAACAACACTACGGCTGGCAGACCTTTCCCGCCCTAACACAGGTCTCCTAGTGCAATAGATAGAGAACAAAACAAAATCAGTTGCCATTTTTGAAGGGGAAATCGATTGAACAAAACCCCTTTTTACAGGACCGATTACAAGAACTAACCTTTTGCTTGAACTCTTGATCTTCCGTAATCGTTTCAGTTTGAGAGAGGACGACAAAATTACGAACGATTTCCTCATTCTCCCGGATCCACACTATCGGCTTCTGTCTTAGGGTTAGAAGGCACCGATCGATGTTGTCTTGGCGATGGGGAAATATGAACAGTCTCAGTATATAGTGGGAAAGATAAAGATGAAAATATTTTTGAAAGGCTTTGCAGTTTTGATTAGACGGCTACTGCATGGCAGGGATTTGGGTTTCCAATGTTCTATTTGCACTACCGAAAATACCCTTCCAGAGGTTGTCATGTGTATTATACTATTTCTTTTAATTATAATTCTTTCAAAAATTATAAGAGCCATTGATCAAATTGGATAAAAGATAATCAATGGATCACAATTGGTTTGCATAGTTTTCTAAAAAAGATAGAGTTTCCTATAGAGCCCAACCCTATATATATATATATATATATATATATATGTAGGATTAGGTTCATTTGTGAACAACTTCTTAAGAGTGAATTGAGTGAACTAATCTTGGCCCTTGATCAGATTTTAGATTAAAATTAAAATGGTAAGATTGACATTAGCCAAGTATTTTAATTAAAATCTCTTAATTTTCTCATCTCTTAACTCTCTCTCTCGTTTTTTATTATTTCTCCATTATTTTAATTATAAGAATGGCTATTATTCAAGTACATATGTGTATACATGTCGGTATATACCAGACGTATACACCTGGATATTATTCAAGTACATAGTGTATACAGGTCGGTATATACAAAACTTATACGCTGGTGCATTATTACATATTGATTACACTATTCATCTTTTTATCAAACATTGATCTAATACATATATGTATGGAGAATTGTAATTAATATTTTTAGTCGTGTTCTAGATGGAACAATATTTGATAATGTTTGTATTTTTTTTAATTATCAAATATTAAGTTAGGTAATTTGTGAGAGAAAAAATATAGAGAATGTAATTAAATATTCTTTTAATTGGAAAGAGAAATCAGGAGAGAGAAAAAAAATCAACTAATTAAATGAAGAGAGAACAATACAATTATACCCTTGTGTCTATTAAAATACATGTAAGTTACAACAAATAATTACAATCTTACCACTAAAGAAAAAATCTAGATCTACATAATCAATGTTCAGGATAAGTTCATTTTGTTCACAAATACATTATTGTTCACTCTTGAACCCTACCCTATAGGGTGAGGTTCTAGAGTGAACACTAATGTGTGTGTGTGTGTGTGTGTGTGTGTGTATATATATATATATATAGGGTGAGCTTCTAGAGTGAACACTAATGCATTTGCGAACTAACTGAACAAATCCTGGCCATTGATCTACGCACGTGTATGACAAGGATCTCATAATGTAACACCCTAGTTACTATTAAGCGATTTTATATGTAAATACCAACAATTAGATGTGTAGTTAAGACTACACATACTACAAAAATACGGGTTTATTAAAACTTTTACAAATTATAATTTATTCTACATAACGTGATCGAAATTCGTTGTTTAAGATTTACAACGTGGCAAAGTGCGGAAGCATGTAACTGTATCGTGTTCGGTTCTTCGTTGAGCTTGATCGTCTTCCGGCATCCAAGGTGTACCTACATTTCATAAACATGAAATACTTTAGTCATACAGGGCTTAAAACGTGTCTAAACGAGTCCGAGAAACAATTGATAACAAAAACAAAAATTTCAACCTGGCCTCCACCGTAACTTACGGTGGCACCGTAAGTTACGGTGACCTCTGAATGTTAATTCCCCCACCGTAAAACAGGGGGAATCTACCGTAGCTTTTTCATCTCCACCGTAACTTACGGTGGCACCGTAAGTTACGGTGGCCCCTGCATTCCAGCTTTCCATTTTTTCGTAATTGGCACGAAATCTTTCGTATCTTTCAAACCGCTTATCCGTTTGACCTACCATTTCTTCCTACACGATTGTAATTTAATTCTCCATCATATGGAGTTAAAATCCGACATCCGGCTTGATAAAATTTAAGACTTTTAAGTCTTCGGCTTATTACTCTTTTACCAAAATTTGACCCGTTCGTGATTTTATCAAACATACAAGTTTGTTTGACCCTTAATTCTCATAAATCTATTAAATTCAATGATGTCTAACATATTAGGTTCCAATTATAGAATTATATATCTTCTTTAACCCATTTTCACCCATATGCTTATTTTGACCCGTTTGAGGTATTTAAGCATATTTTAAGCACCAATTGCTTTCATTCATTTCCAAATACATATATCCACATTTCTTATCAAAGATCTTCCACCACAACTATATTTGTGGTGGATTCAATGTGGTGACTTATATATATCAAAATTTACCCTTCAAATCGTTGTTTTACGGCAAAGACTCAAATAGAGCCATTTGACTAACGTTTTACATCCTTCAACTTCTATACTCATCCTAAGTAATTATCTAATTGTAAAACTCGTTTCCAAACAACCTTTAAGGGTTGTTCGTTCAATTTAGCCTACAAGGGCGTTATTGTCAACATTAGTCCTTCATTTACGACGAATGACTTTTAGTTACTTGTTTAACCCAAACTCCGATCTTTTAACTATGATTTTATTTGAAAGGGCACTAGGCCTTTCAAATATAATGACCATCGTCCGTAACATTTGGTTTACCTAGTAGGGTAATCAAAAACTTATTCTAGACTTCGTTTAACTCTCATTAGTCTTACATTTAAATGAGAGTTATCTTATTATGCGTACCTGGCTCGGATCGTTACATTGACCCATTTAAGTACCTTGCCTCGATATCTACTAAGTAATAGCGATGTAAATATCCACTCGATATTTATTTCTGAAATCAAACAACTCATCAAACCATTAGTAGATATTGTCAAAAAGTGATATTTTCACCTTTTGACCCGTTGGTCTAAATGACCGATGATATTGGCGAGATAAAGCTTATTGCCATCTCGTCTACACGACTCGTTCCAATTTACACCGCACGGTCGTTTTAACTATAATTCACCTCTTAACGCTTTTTGGCCTATTAAGGCTTACGAAATATGTATCTTTCAAAAACCGATAATTATTGTCAACAAGTGTCCAAATTTCAATTTTTACCCTTATTGGTTATCTTGTTCCGTACGACTACACGCCGGAAACACCATATCTCAATTTCCCATTTGTCTTGTTCGAAATCAAAACAACAAAAGGACATTCTAAACTATATGACTAGTGTAAGCTATACTTACCTTGCATCCATGCCACGCTTTTTTTTCCGTACGCGCTCCGTTTGACCCACTTCATCCACAAGCTTCCACCTAGCTTGTTAGGCGTCAAACTATCATCATATTTCATAAGATGGTTAATTTAGTCATTGTTAATCATAACTATTCCATCTTACGTATTTTTTTTATCAAATTTATCATTCGATCTTACTAATGATTGGTTTGACTACTAAAAGTCAAACGCCCCTTAGCATATAAATGCACATTCAAGCTCTATCTATCAATTAGTAGCTAACATGATCTTATACACTTAGTTACATGAACATGGCTACCAAATTTCATCACAACATTCAAAATCCATTTCAATCATGTATGAACAAGTTCCCAAATCACTAAATTTGTTTGAGTGCCTTGTTTCTATTATCCAATATGATGATTTTAAACATAAACTTATCATCATCCTTACTATTATATCAAAACCTACTTCCTAGTTTACTTGTTAATCACATACAAGTGATATTACTTCAAGTTCTTCATAATTTCATCATATCTAACAAAACCCACTTCAACCATATATGAACAAGTACCCAAATTCATGGTTAAATCGAACACCTTCTATTTGTTTTCATGCATGTTGATTCTAAGCATGGTTATATCATCAAAATCATCATAACATTAAAACCCACTTGTCTAAGTGTGTTAATTCATCAAATCCTTCAATTTATAGCATGTTATGTATGATTTTCACTTAGGGTTTCGTTCCTAAGCAAGTATACATCACTAATCTAGCCATAGCTTCTCTAATCCATGCCTAATTCACGATTAGGATGTTTATCCAATTTTTACAACTTCACGAATCATCAAGATTTTACATACCTTACGATCCTCTTGTTCGGGTGATCATTATTTCATGCTCGGTTGTGAATTTGGGCTTCATTTGATCCTTCAATTTGATGGATTTATTGAAAGTTAGGGTTTGGCTCCATGGGAGCTCCCCTGAGATCGATCCAGAGCACACACTTGTGTGTGTGTTTTGTTTAGTTATTAATAAATAACCTTTCAAGTTATACAACTTTAACCCCTCGTGTTTGGTTCGTTATTAAGTAGATCACAACCTACTTATTTCTAATATCAATATTCCCATTTATTAACTAGGTTAGACATTCCTAGTTAACTTAGTGGGTTCGGGGGAAATTATGACTAAGTTTATTTTAGGTCCCGTTAACCCGGGCCTTTTATCCATTTTATTTCCTTAAAAGCTTTTGTTCACTTTTTATTTAATATTAGGATTAATTATTTAAATCCTAATATTTACCGGGTAAATTTTGCCACTAACGGTACTTTACCCGTCTTTCAGTATTAACGGAGTTTGATTATCAAACCCGTTTTCGGGGTGTTACACATAATCAAATCGTAAAATACACTAGTGTATTTCAGCATCAAATCCTGGCCATTGATCTACACACATGTATGGCCAGGATTAGTTCACTCAGTTCGCAAACTACACTAGTGTTCACTCTTGAACCTAATCCTATATATATATATATATAATCCACTGAAAATATAATATGTATATCGTATATATATGTATCGACGCATAGAATTACTAACGTTTAGAATTTCAGTTCAAGTTTGTATTGATACATAATATAAATGAAAAAGAGTAGAGCGTCGCAATGTTTGACGATTTTGGTTCAATATGCTTGAGTATATGTTGTTTAAATTATTCTGTGATATTAACAATTAATAATGTTTGCAATTCAGATGTCAAACGAAGTAAATCAGGAAGTCCAGAATAATAATGATAACGAGAACCAAGTGGATAAAAGTGCAATAGAGCACATAGTAGCTCAAGGAATCATAGATGTCATGCCATTTATTATCGACACTCTTAATAAAGAGGTACAAAATAATAATACCATAATTGGTAGTAAATGTACTCACAACGAGTCAAGTCATAGTGTGATGGAGATAACGGACTTCTCATCAAAGCTCCAATTCCAAAAAGGAAGAGAACCATCTCATATGATTGTTCTTACAAAGAATTCTTATCATGCAAACCAATAGAATTCTCAGGCAACGAATGAGCCATTTCAGCCTTACGCTGGATAGAAAAGACTGAAGCAGTCTTAAAGATAAGTAAATGTGCAGATGAGGACAAGATCATGTATGCTTCTAATCTTTTCAAAGATGAAGCATTAGAGTGGTGGAATATCATTCTACAATCAAGAAAAAGTGACATGGTTTACAACATGGAATGGAACAACTTTAAGGAAATAGTTGAAATGAAGTTTTGTCCTCCTCATGAAAAAGAGCAGATAGCCAGTAAATTTCTGAATCATAGAATGATTGGGGTAAATTGTAGGGAATTTACTACCAAATTCTTTAAATATGCTAGAATAGTACTGTGAGTGCATTTTGTATGTCCATAGTTAGAAATCTGTCTGTATTTGCAACGTTTAATGTCTTGAGTCTGTATCATACCGGACAGAGGTTTCACTTGGTGTCGGTAGGTATCGTTAGTTAACGTCAGGTTAGGATACGATACGACGCGGTGCGTCAGGAGCGTGAATGATTAGACATGATGTCATCATTCTACATGATGACATCATGTCATAAACATCATAATACTACAATATGAGGTCTGCATGATATTTATAGACAAAGACAAATTCAAGTAAAGATAAAAGACTAATATATCATGCATGGATTTATTATAACATTCAAATATACTGATGAAGACAAAAGAAAATTTCGCCCGGATGTGTAATTCCATCATCCGCCCGGATGAGGAATCTCAATCTCGCTCGGATGTAGAACTCACCCGGATGAAGAACTCCTATAAATACTCAACATGTCCATCCGGATGTGGAAGAGATCAGAGAAAATACATCCCTTCAAAACCTTTCAAGAAACAGTTCTCAGTTCTTTAAGATCTCATCAAACAACAACATCAAGATACTCTTGTTTACGTCACATTGATTAAATTTCGAGTATCTTGTATGTAGATCGAGTTGAAACTCTGTCCGGTTGTCTTTACGGAATAAAACGATAGTTATTTACACTTTCACGCACGATTACGGTTCGATTTAACAGATTCTGCACGTTAAATCGAATCCACTACAGAACTAGTGACCGTTGACGATCCGATCCTGAACTCACAAGTACCAACACTAGCCTCGCCAGAACCGGTATTAATCTCCCATTATATATGGGGATTAATCAGTGAGATCAGAGATATGGACGAAGCAGCTAGGCTACAAACAATTGAAGAAATAGTGGAGCTTGCTAATACTCTGACAGATGGGCTGATACGTACACAGGAAGAATATCAGAAAAAAGAATCTAGCTCAAAGGATTACCCTGGAACTTCGTTCTGGTAAATCCTAGCATGGGAAAGGAACATGTTCATCTTCTTCACCTTTCTTTAAGCTCTGTAGAAAGAAGCACACAGGGAAGTGTGCGGTATTTTGCAACTTCTGCAAGAAGCCAGGACATAAGGAAGAAGAATGTAGAATCAAAGCTAGTACGAAAATATGCTATGACTGCGGAGAAACAGGTCATATACGACCAAACTGCCCAAAACTAGCTCCAGTAGCAAACAACAAAGCAAACGCAACAGAAGGAGCCAAGAAAGATTCCAGAGCATTCGTACTAACAGCCGAAGAAGCTAAGATGATCCCTGATGTAATCGTCAGTACGTTTTTAGTTAATGATGTTTATGCTAAAATATTATTTAACTCTTGTGCAAACCAAAGTTTTATAAATACTTCTTCTGCAAATTTCTCAATCAACCATTAACTAAACTTCCCCAAGATTATATGGTGGAGACGGCAATTGGAAATTCTATCAAAATAAATGAAAGCCTTTAGGAAGGAAAGATAGAATTTTTAGATCATAAGTTTACCGCTAACCTGTTACCAATGAGTCTAGCCGGATTCGATGTCGTATTAGGAATGGATTGGTTGGTAGCCATTCATGCACGAATTTTGTGTGAACAAAATTCTATAGAAGTTTGTACACCAACTGGCAAAAGAATCACAATTAAGGGAGACAAGCCGACCAGGTCAACAAAATTCATCTCTGTGAAGAAAGCTGTAGGTTATGTATGAAAAGGAGGAATGGTGTATATGATTTCGGTATTCATTAGCACTAAAGGAAAAGAGTTAAAAGATATTCCAGTAGTATCTAATTTCTCAGATATCTTCCCAAAAGAGTTACCAGGACTACCGCCAGATCGTGAGGTTGAATTTAGAATTCACCTAATACCAGGAACGGCACCAATTGCCAAAGCACCGTATAGCACCAACGGAAATGCAGGAATTGAAGAAACAGTTAGATGACTTATTAGAAAAAGGTTTTATACAACCTAGCTCATCACCTTGGGGAGCGCCGATGTTATTTGTCAAAAAGAAAGATGGATCGATGCGCATGTGTAATGATTACATAGAACTGAATAAGATTACGATTAAAAATTGGTACCCACTACCGAGAATCGATGATCTATTTGATCAACTTCAAGGAGCTCGATTCTTTTCCAAGATTGATTTACGCTCAGGATATCATCGACTGAAGGTACAGGAAGAGGACATTCCTAAAACTGCTTTCAGAACAAGGGATGGCCATTATGAATTTACAGTCATGTCATTTGGTCTAACCAATGGTCCAGCCGCATTTTTGGACATGATGAACAGGATATGTAAACCATACCTGGATAAATTCATAATTGTTTTTATAGATGATATACTAATTTACTCTAGAAGTAAAGAAGAGCATGCCGAGCATTTACAAGTACTTCTGACATTGTTGAGAAAAGAAAAGCTTTATGCTAAATTCTCAAAATGTGAATTCTGGTTGCAAGAAGTGCAATTTCTTGGAAATTTAGTCAATCATGAAGGAATTCATGTGGATCCTACAACGATCGAAGCTATTACCAAATGGAAAGTCCCAGAATCACCAACAGAAGTAAGAAGTTTTCTTGGATTGGCAGGATACTATAGACGTTTCATTCAAAATTTTTCTAGAATAGCCATTCCATTAACCAAACTAACTTGCAAGTCAGTTAAGTTTGAATGGGGACCAAAACCGGAGGAAACATTTAAGATTTTAAAGCAAAGATTAACTAACGCACCAATACTTGCTTTACCAGAAGGAACTGAAGTCTTTATAGTCTATTGTGATGCGTCCAAATTAGGATTTGGATGTGTGTTGATGCAACGTCAAAAGGTAATTGCCTATGCCTCTAGACAACTAAAGAAGCATGAAGAAAATTATACAACACGTGATCTAGAATTAGGAACAATACTTTTTACCCTTTAGATTAGGAGACATTATCTCTGCGGTAGTAAGTTCGTTGTCTTCACAGATCATAAAAGTTTAAGGTATGTTTTCGGGCAAAGGGAATTAAACATGAGGTAAAGACGTTGGATGGAAATCCTTAGCGATTATGGTTGTGATATCCAATACCATGCAGGAAAAGCTAACGTAGTAGCTGACGCTTTAGGTCGAAAGTACCATGAGAAGCCAAAAAGGGTAAGTGCTCTCAGATAAAACCTGCAAGTAGATTTAAATGAACAATTGGAAAGGGAACAGGGAACAACAATCAAGGATGATGCTGAAGGTTTGAAAGGAATGATTAAAGAATTAGAAAAAAAGGAGCATATGGAATTTGGAGATTCCATAAGAAAAGAATTTGGGTACCTATTCAAGGAAACCTACGAAAGATAATTCTAGAAGAAGCTCATAAATCTAAGTATACGATGCATCCTGGAAGTGACAAGATGTATCAAGACTTAAGGAAAAACTTTTGGTGGATAGGATTGAAAAAGGATATAGCAAATTATGTTGCTAAGTGTTTAACCTATTCACAAGTTAAAGCTGAACATCAAAAACCTTCAGGATTACTTCAGCAATTGGAAATGCCAATTTGGAAATGGGAGTTGATAACAATGGACTTTGTTACCAAATTACCCAAGACAAGAAAAGGTAACGACACAATTTGGGTAATTGTGGACATATTGACTAAATCAGCACATTTTTTACCAATGAATGAAACTTTCAATATGGAATATTTAGCTAAGATATATGTGAATAAAGTAGTTTCATTACATGGGATTCCTTTATCTATTGTGTCCGACAAAGATAATCATTTTTCTTCTCATTTCTGGACAAATTTTCAAAAAGCAATGGGAACCAAATTAAATCTAAGTACCGTCTATCATCCTTAAATGGATGGACAAAGTGAAAGGACAATCCAAACTATGGAGGATATACTTAGAGCTTGTGTGATAGATTTTGGAGGAAGTTGGAACAAATACTTACCTTTAATAGAATCTTCTTACAATAATAGCTATCATACAAGCACCAATCCTGCACCACTCGAAGCACTATATGGACGGAAATGCCGAACACCGGTATGTTGGGCAGAAATTGGAGAAAAGCAACTGCCAGGTCCTGAAATTGTACAAGAAACAACTGACAAAATAATTCAAGTCAAGGAAAGACCGAAAACAACACGAGACCTTCAAAAGAGTTATGCAGATAACAAACGTAAACTGTTAGAGTTTCAAGTTAGAGACAAAGTACTATTAAAAGTTTCACCATGGAAGGGTGTTGTCAGATTCGGTAAAAGAGGGAAGCTAAGCCCAAGGTATGTTGGACCTTTTGAAATTATCAAACGAATTGGATCAGTAGCTTATCAGCTACAATTACCTAAAGAGATGGCAGGAGTACATGATGTATTTCATGTATATAATCTAAAGAAATGCTTAGCAGATGAATCATTGGTAATACCTCTTCAAGACATAGAGGTAAATGAAAAGCTTAAGTTTGTGGAAAAGCCCATACAAATATAGAATGATCAAGAATCTCAAGCACAAGAGATTAGTTCTGGTCAAAGTAAAATGGGATTCGAAGAAAGGACTAGAATACACAGGAAACTCGAATCTGAAATGAAAAAGAAATATCCTTATTTGTTCCAATAAATCTCAAGGAAGAGATTTAAAACAAGGTAGAGAGGAAGTAACAAAACTCAAAAAGCACCACAAAGAATCATAACCGAGACTCCAAACACGTATAACGAGACCCAACACGAGAAACGAGGAAAACTGAATTTTTACCTCGCCGCGCTACGCAACGACATAAGGACATCATCTTCGCTCAAAGCAACGCCCTTATTTCCACCGGAGACACTTGGCAGCTACGTGGCAGGTCTAGGGTGGTGACTGATCACACCTAAGCCCTAGCTTGTCACACCCCAACCGATGGCGGAAACATCGGGATGTGGCACTAAGCGACGAGATTGCTCGAGAGAATCCATAACACTAATATTGCGACAATAATATTTAATTTCTTTTCATGGCAAAACTAATGTCATACAAATTTAAGTACAGATAGTTCAAATAAGAGATTCCGTAGTTTGATAATAGTCTAGGCGTGTATCTAAAGTCGCCTAATCTTGATTCGAGGTAACCTGCTATTAACCTGCAACATACATTAAAATAATGTCAATACAAAAAAGTATTGGAAAGTATACAAGTTTGATATAATAATAGTAAAATAGATAAAAGCGTTGCGGATTTCCACATACATAAACGAGATACAACACAACATATATACTAACTAGACAGGCACTCAAGCTAAGTCCCGAGATAACTGCGAAGGAGTGGTGTGAGATATCCTTAACTAGACCCCGTCGGGTGTGAGTCGAACTATAGTTCCATACTAGCTTGGGCTGTAAACGAACCGAACGTTTAGCGAACAGTTCGTGAACCGTTCAGCGGGAAGTTCGTTTGTGTTCCTTCGTTTAATAAATGAATGAACATGAACAAAAAATTTCGTTCGATTAGTTAAATGAACGAACATAAACAGAGGTCTCGTTCGTTCGATTGTGTTCGTGAACGTTCGGTAAGGTGTTCGTGAACATGTTCATGAACATTCATTAATTTACGTTTGTTTATGTTCGTATGTTTGTATTTTAATTGAAGATCTTTGTACTTTTTTATATGTTATTTGTACTTTTTATAGTATTAAACTTTTATTTATTTTATTACCCTAACAATTAAACTAGGAAATCCACTTTCACCTTGTTTATGCATCATTTCCCTTTCATTTCTCATTATTTACATCGGCGAATACGATCGACCTCCGTTCCACAATAAGGGACTCAAGTTCGAGTGTTAGTCTCTGGGCCATCTATCTTTATCCTTTGTTGCGTTCGCCAAATTTATTTGTGTTCGTGAACCGTTCGCGAACACGCTCATTTCCTTAATGAACGAACACGAACATAAAATCTCGTTCGTTAAGTGTTCACAAACCATTCGTGAACACATTTATTTCCTTAACGAACGAACACGAACAAGGCCTTGTTCGTGTTCGTTCGGTTCGTTTACAGCCCTAATACTAGCTAAGGTGGAACATCGAGTAAGAGTCCTAGCACATATGTAGCAAGCATCATGTGTAAATATGTATCTCAGTCATTCGCATGCGATAATAAGTTTAGAGCATGTAGTGTGTTTTGATAAGTGTGTTTTAGATATGAACGTATGTTACACCCAAAAGTGCGTTTTAAAACGAAAAAGGGGTCAAGTATACTCACAGTGCGTGTTTATAGTAAACACGGTCTGGAATGGAGTGGAGGGAGCGTCGGATCAGCCTGCGTACGGGAACAGAAGTGCATCAGTCTTCCTAGTGCTGAAACAGTCAAAGTTGGAGTATCGAGTGGGAAACAGACTCCTTGTAAGAAGCTGGCTTCGTAAGAAGCGGCTGTTCAGCGTTTTTGAGCATTCGGACTTGCGTTTTCGCCTGAATCGGATGTATTTTCGAGCCCTTTTCATGACGGTTTCAACACCACTTCGCCCCACTATTCAGTGAACGAAATATATGTCGGTTTTGGTCGGGTTTAGTGTAAAAATAGAGTTTAAAAGTGTTTTTCTTTGGATTAAACACTTGGTGAGTGCGAGATTCTCATATCTACATCTTGGGAAGCCAAAGCTTAGCCCAATAAACTCGTTTAAGTGCAAATCCGTGGTAAATCAGAAGTTCTTGAAGAAAAAGATGAAGTTTTCGATGAAAAGCTGATGTTTAGATGAAAAAGAAGAAGTTTGGATGAAATCGGAGTGAAACTCATGTAAAATCATAGTGGAAATCGTTGTGAAACTTGTAAAAATAGCGGATCTTACTCGGGAAATCGATGGACAACAGGTTGGGAGCGTTTTGGATGAAATGGCAGCAAGTTAGAATGTGAGAAGAGGCTTGGGTATTTATAGAGTAAGTGGGAATGCGCAGGTTGCCTTCGTAAGAAGCTAGCTTCGTAAGAAGGGACCAGTTTTGTGTGAGAGATTACTGTTTCGCGTGTCGGATGTTCGCTAGGTGCATTTTGTTGGGTAAGTTAGTTCAAGTACTTTAAGTATTTTAGCGAGATATTAAGTATTCACACACAACACGACACTTGTAACTCATTTAACATTTAAACACACAATAATAATGCAAGTAATATAAATAAATCCGCGTTTTGAGTTTGTGTTGCGATGGTTCGAGAGCGAGCGAGTATTTTAGATACTCACGTGATGTAATAGTGTAAGCAAAAGCGTTGTGAAGTGTGATATAGCATGTTAAAATAAGCGATGTAGTGCGAAAATATGCGATGTAGCGTAGTAAGCGATATAGTTTACATTATGATCCGAATCTCAGTGCTAGGCGTAACGAGAGTAACGAGCGCGAAAGTGCAGGTTGTTACATAGCTAGTTACGCTACACGATGGTGATTAGGCTTTCTCGTCGCGCAACGCGACGGGGTCAGATTGCAGCTATAAATTGAGCAGTTCCGGGACATTCAAACTCGCTCAAATTTCCTTTCTTTCTCTCAAAGACTCTCTGCTCAAGTTATAATACCCCAAATAATTTTGAAGCTCTACCCCGTTGTAAGTGTTTTAACCCCTGATCAGTGATTCGATACCCTGTCCGATCGATCTTGAACCCAGCAACGGATGTCAAGGCGCTGCTTGATAAAGGCTATGCTTTGTAAACTACGTTGGGGTTCTGATCTCGTGATGTATTGATAAAGTTGAATTGGGTTATTATACTAACACGCGTGCATTGTATATTTTTAATAGGAACTCAAGAAAATTACTAGAAAGTATTTTCAGGAAGCTTATAGTAAAACCTAAGTTTACAATGTGAGTCATTCTTTCTTTTTATCAAAATGATTTACAAAACTTTAAATATTTTTTAGTTATACTTATAGTGATTGAGTCTTTGTATTCTACAATTACTACCGGTATAACTTACTATCCATTACTTGATATAACTTCAGCATTGGACAAAGGGTTAGCCAATGGTGATATGACCACAGTTACAGATCCGTCGAGTGACAAGTACTTTGGAGTTTTTATTAGATAAAAACATTGTAATCTCCATCTTGATATTGTAAAATATAACAATGTATCTTTTTACAAATTGGAATGTACTCGCCAGTATTTCTTGCTGATAAAATATTTTAAAACACGTTTCAGGTAACTTGATGTGAAGCTATTAGAAGTCAGCTATGGAGCACTGAATGCTTAAATATAGTGGCATAGTTACCTGAATAAAAGAAGGGAATTATGTTTTTCAGCAATTAGGGTGTATCCCTATAAATACATTATAAATGAAATATGAGTTTTAGCCCATTTATTTAATATAAAATGTTTGGTGTTTTACAACTCGGAAATTATTTTCTAACTACGATCCTGATGAGTTAATTCCGCTGCAAATTTAATATACACCGATAACACCAGTCAGGCTCGCGGCACCTGCTTTTAGGGTAGGGTCGGGGGCTACGACAAATCTGGTCAATAATTACACAAGCAATAAATTAACCAAAATCAAATTGTCATTTTTGGTTAAAAGTAGGGGTGTTCAGAAAAAACCGTAACCAAATAAAAACCGTATACCGAACCGTAACCATAACCAAATAAACCTACCCGAATAACGAATTCAGTTTTTGGTTTGGTTTCTAACCGAAACCGAATTGTGAATATGGTTTTTGGTTCGGTTTATGGATCCACATTTTATTTTATTTGGTTTATTCGGTTTATTTGGATAACCGAATAAACCATTTAACTTAATTAATTATTAAATAAAAATAATAATATTTTATAAATCATATACAATTTATTAGCCCGAAATACTTATTTTTTATGCAGCCCAAAATACCAAATGTAAATCTAAAAGCCCAACTCAAAACCACTCTTTAAGTCATCCAATAGTTTCTATGATCTATGTTTTGAAACTTTAACTTTGTGGTTGTGTCTACTACTACTCTATGGATGTGTTTGTTTTATTTCGTAATGAAACTTTCTTGTATTCATATATTGTGAGGTGTAAATTAGTTGTGATGTTCAGAAGTTGGAACACAAACATAAATATAAATTAGGAAAAAAAAGTACTTAAGTGCAATTTGGTTAGATTTGGTTTAATTGGTTTATTTGGTTTCTAACCGAAACCAAACCGAATTGAATTTGGTTTGGTTTGGATCGGTTTGCATATTCCTTATTTGGTTTGGTTTGGTTTTTGGTTTGGGGTACAAAATTTTGAAAACCGAATAAACCGAACCGATTAAACCAAATAAACCATAAACCGAACCGATGAACACCCCTAGTTAAAAGCAAGTTTTCGGTTATTAGTTTAGGAAAGTTAGCTTATTTTTATTTTACCGGTTTTGATTCGATTAAGCCCTTTTCTTCTTAACCCTACCTTAAACTCTACTCGAATTAAGTAATGGAAAGAATGATTATGATTTATGAACATTTCATATAGCCATTTTAAGTCTGATTATTAATATGTTAGAAAATCGGGGGGTTTTTAGGATTTTTTTTCTTTTAAAACATTGGGTTAATTTGTAGGTCCCTATCACGTGGATCGTAACGAGATTGACAATCTATAAAGGGTGTGGAATCCCCTTGACGGATCAAACACAAACACAGAAACAAGAAGATGAAGAACACAAAGTAAATCACTTACAATCCGGTCTTCTATTGATTATCCAACACCAAGTTTACAATCAATTCAAGACCCACACGAGATCTCTCAGCCACTCTCTGTAGATCTCACTCAGTCTCACAGTCACTCTCCGTGTCACTGAAACTCTCTGACCTTCATCTTAAACCCTAATGCACAACATGTTTATATACTCCATGTTTGCATACTGGGCTTTGGACTAGACTTGACCATTCTTCAAGCCCATTACAAAAAGAAACTCCCTAACCAACAAAGCTATGCTCAATACAAAATATCCAAAGACTAAATAATTTAACTATTAAGTTGTCACAGAATATGCACCAACAAAATCCCCCTAACAATAGCTTCATAGTGGAACTTTGTCTTCAAACATCTTGCAATCTTTTGGTCTTTAGATAGCTTCAGCTACACTCAGTTTCTGACATCAACATAATTCGATCTCGTGCTAAAACCATTTGTGATGAGATCATTTATGTATGATTATTTTTATTTTTACTTAGATATGTACATTCATATAAATTAAGCAATTTTATTCTTAAAAGTATTTCTTTGCTTATTAATAACGAACAAAACATGTTTTTGAGTTTTTGGAAATATTTAGTATTTATTTATATAAATATTTGTATTCATGGTTTCGATTTTTTTGTATGGATTGTTTCTTTGTATTTCCTCTATCATGTGATAAATATGTAAATATAAAAAAAAATAAAAATAATAGTCTTTAGCATTTACATTCTTCAACAAATATTATAAAAAAAAACAACTAATTACGAAGTCATATATATTGATGACCTAATGAAAGAAACGTAATTAAACAAAGCTATAAAACCCCCTTTCCTAATGCTTTTACCTCATCACGTTTCCTCTTCCACCCCATTTTTTTTCCAACAATGTTATCCTTGCTCTCTTCCACCTTAAAGAGTTGCTATTAGCTTTTTAAGTGAGTTTTCTCATCTTATCTTACTTCATCCCTATTACCCATAATTTTTTCTCCACCTCTCATCTCATTTTAAGACCATGTGTTGTACATGTGTAGTGGTAATATGAAGTGGCGTGATCTTTGCTCTTGGCGTAATTGTGAAAATGACGGGAAGGGCTTGATCTTTGTTGTCATGTGTCACTTCATGCCCAAGGAAATGGATTAAAGATCACCCCCACTACATATGGTCTAATACACAACTGAAACGGGTTTCTATAAACTTAAATAGAAATTTGTGTTTTGTAAACCCTACATGAAAGCGTTATCATCAAAGTGTTGTATGTGGTGAAGTTTATATCACATTATTGCTTAAAATGTCACGGTTCATATGAATTCATAACAATAATTATGTGCTCCTTTCGGAGACAATTTGTCATCATTAGCACAAGTGGTCATTTTTCTCTTATAGAGGTCCAATATGCAACCAACGATTAAGATGGTGTATTGATATTTAGAAATATGGAATTAAAAATGGTTTGGAAAGCTAATACTTCTTTTAACTTGGTGCAGTGATTAATGACAATCGTTAGTGTTTCATGTGGATTATACTACTTTCATAATTGTGCAAACGTGGCAGTGCACTTGTAACATTAAGGTGTCCGTCGACAGAGTTGAAAGGAGTTTGTTTGCAGTGCACTTGTAATATTAAGGTGTCCGTCGATAGAGTTGAAAGGAGTTTGTCTTTGGGTAAACCGTATGTTCTTATCTTGACTTCCTTAACATGCCAAAACATGATTGAAGCACCACATGAGCTAGGAGTAGATTTTCTAGAGTATTTGTCCATATTTAATTGTACTTGTTCTTGTTACTTTTGTACAAACCATGGACTTTATTAGTTATTAATTTTTGACATGTCCCAAAATACGAGCATCACACGAATAGAATGGTGTACGTTTGTTAAAAACTACTAGGCTAAAGTTATAATAAATGAAACTAAGCTATCCAAAACAGAATATGAATGTAACACCGCATAACCTAGGAGTGTTACTTACGTTTAATTTACTTATCACACATGCCAGAAGACTTTAAGAAACACACAAATCTTGGTCGTGTCCTCGTTAGATACATACCTCAAAGAGGTCTTTCCAGAACCTAAATTTATCCTGAAACACGTACTAAACATGTCAACTTTTACTGCTTAGTATGGATGTTTACGATATGATTTTGACAATTTATATGTCAAAAAGTAAACCAAACTGTTGATAACAGTTTTTAAGAATTATTTAATACATTGTGTTTGTTAGGCTATCTGCAATCATTTCACGCTTCTTTCAGTCCACATCATGAAATGCATGCCACATCACTGACACATCAACTCCTTACTTTCCGTCACTTTCTTTCACTTTCATTCACCCCAATTTCACTCCATGCCACCCACCCTAAACATTTTTTAATCCCATTTGTTTATTTCTTTTTTAGATATAATTATATTATTTAAATATTTTTTTATATTTTATTTTTATTTTTTATATAATTAAAATTTTAATTAATTTTTTAGGTTTTTATTTATTTATTATTTTTTCTTTGTTTAATCTATATATATTTATTTATTTTACATATTTTAAGTAAAACAACAAAAGATTATTAAAGCACAACCTAAATTACTTATTATACAAGCTTAAATTACTTATTACACACCCCTAGTTAAACTATATACAAACCTAAATTACTTATTACAACAACATAATTAAAACCTAATACATCCCATCCCGGTCTTCTAGGTTGTACGACGGAGGAGACACGCTTCGATCGCTATGACGACCGTCTGACCTCGCATCTTGATGACAACATCAATAGTCACGAGGTGGTGTTGGTAGTCCATAGTCAGCAGGTGGAGGTGACCAATATACCTCAACTTGGTCGGTTTCGTATCCTTCAGCCCAGGTCAGTACATCTTGTGTTGAAATGAAGTTTGTTTGGATCTCTCCAATTCGTAGAATATTAAAATTGGAGTTGAGCCATGCTCTGGTCATACAGCATACTCGCCTCCTCATCTGTCATCCCACCCAAGGATCATCCTCTAGTGCAGGTGAAGGGTTGAAAATATGAGTATTTAGACAAGGTGATCATCGGGGCCTTGCCGGAGGTGGATGGTAGACCGCTAGAGTAGTATAGTAGATCGCTGGAGGTGGATGGTAGACCACTAAAGGTGAATGATAGGCTGCTACAAGTAGAGGGTTCAGTGCTACAGGTTGTAACACTCTAACCCATTATGTATAATATCTTAGAAATATGCGGATAATTAGGTCTTAGAAATTTTTTTGTTTTAAAACATAGAACTTATACATCTATGTTAACCGAGAACACAGACGATCGACATAACAAATTATTACTCTTGATTTGTATTTTACAATAGTTAAGTTTTTAAGTTTGAAAGCTTCGATACGCATGATCATGCTTCAATCATCCCTTGGGTCGTCTCAAAAGATATAAATTGGTTTAATTGTGTTCGATCCCTCGCATGCATGCTTGGTCGCCAATCCATCTGGCTCCAGTCCAGAGAAAGCCTATCATAAACACTAAAAACAATTAGTGTTTAAGTTACACGGTCGACGCGGGTTAAGACGAAAGAAAACATTTTTTGTTGAAACATGGTGCCCTCGCGTCGCACAACGGGTTGGGCTGTAATCGAACCGAACGTTTAGCAAACAATTCGTGAACCGTTAGGAGGGAAGTTCGTTATGTTCATTTGTTCTATAAATGAACGAACATGAACAACAAATTTTGTTCAATTAACTACTTATATGAATGAACATGAAAATAGCCCTCGATCGTTCGCTAACGTGTTCAAGAAAATTCGTTCATGTTTGCTTGTTTATGTTGTTCATGAAATAAATATTTTTGTACTTTTATTTTATCTAAACTTTTTATACTTTTTAATTTTTATTTATTTTATTACCCAAACAATTAAAATAGGTAACCACATTCCCACTGTGTTTGTCCATCATTCCCCATTCCTTCCTCAATATTCACATCGACCTTTATTCCACGATTATGGTTTCAAGTTCCAACGCTACTCTCTTTGTCAATCACGTCTAGCCTCCATTGTTTTCGTCAATTTTATTTGTGCTCGTGAACACGTTCATTTCCTTAATGAACGAACACGAACATAAAATCTCATTCGGTAAATGTTCATGAACCGTTCGTGAACACATTTATTTCCTTAACGAACGAATACGAACAAGGCCTTGTTTGTGTTCGTTTGGTTTGTTTATAGCGCTGGCGATGGGCAACCCTTTATTCCCTCACGCGATGCGAGGGAAGCCTTTTTCTAGAAAGTTTTGAGAGCTGGCAGTTTTTATCTCTACACGAAATCTTGCCGAATTTTCACAATTTTGACACCGAACTTGACCCAACTTCAAGTTTATAATGTTTAGGACCTTCCCCTATAACTATAGGTTCAAACACATGACCCGAACGCGGATCCTTTAGTCTTCTAAATCATTATTTCAGTTCGAACTTAATCATCCAAACGGACCCATTAGGAGGCATTTCACAATCTAATTCATACCTCCTACTTTCACATTAATATTTTCATTATATCTTCCACCACATCTTCATTTGTCGTGGGTTATTCTAGGAAAACCTTTATATCATGATTTTACCCTCCGGTATGAAGTTTTACCAAAAAGACCCGTTAGGAGACATTAAGCCAAAATGCCTACGCTTCCTACATTTACCAAAAATATCAACCCAATTATAGGACTCCTTTTTAATCTACCCTTAGTGGTAGTTTGCCCAATTCATCACCCGGGTGGCATTTTAGTCAATTTAGTACTTTTCACAACCGAGTACATTTAAAGGTTTAGATTAAACCTAGCGAGCACTTTTAACCCGTTATCCCATCTAAATCGTTATGTCCCTAAGAGCGTAATTGTTTCCGATCATTTAGTGTTTTAAAGCTCATTTAGTCATATTTTCGCGTCAAGGACATGTCATCTGCTCTAACGCCCGTTTCACCCAAATATTAGACAAACCTCACTTGAGGTGGTCTAGCGTCCACCCTTGACTCAACCAACTCTATTCGGAACATAAACCCTCATCAAGAGTTTGACTCATTGCACATACATGGTGCGTGTTAAAGCCTTAAATATCTTATTCAAATGGTGATAACATCACCATTTGACCTGTTTGTCCATTTAACCCGTTCATGGTTTACCCTTTTAGCGATTCAACAAACCATGTAATGTTTGTTGCCAAAAAGGTGCATACTTACCATCTTACTCATTTGGCCAGTTATAGTTTACACCATAGGGATTTATTAAAAATCCATTGGTTTACTACCAAAGATACTTTTACTCGTTGGACCCATTTTGGTTTGCGCTAGAAGGTCTAATTTTGAAAGTTCATTGGTTTACCACCAAAAAATTATTTTTACTTGTTCGACCCATTTTGGTTCGCGCCAGAAGGTCTTATTTTGAAA
Organism: Helianthus tuberosus; assembly: GCA_030545235.1. Taxonomy (NCBI): domain Eukaryota; kingdom Viridiplantae; phylum Streptophyta; class Magnoliopsida; order Asterales; family Asteraceae; genus Helianthus; species Helianthus tuberosus. Next base: position 21,280 of record JARYGA010052873.1, read on the forward strand.
GTTTATTAGTTTATCACAAAAAAATCATTTTTACGTGTTCGACGCATTTTGGTCCACGCCAGAAGGTCTAATTTTGAAAGTTCATTGGTTTACCACCAAAAAATTATTTTTACTTGTTCGGCCCATTTTGGTTCGCACTAGAAGGTCTTATTTTGAAAGTTCATTGGTTTATCACCAAAAATTGATTTTTACTTTTGGTTCGACCTAGAAGGTCTTATTTTTAAAGTTGATTGGTTTATCACCAAAAAATCATTGTTACTTGTTCGACACATTTTGGTTCATGCCAAAGGGTCTTATTTTGAAAGTTCATTGGTTTATCACTAAAACATGGTTATTTACCATTTTACCTGTTTGACCCGTTATGGTTTACACCATAGGGTCCCATTTCTAAATTTCTTTAGGTTAATCCTTAGTGTTATATCTCATCATTTTGCTCGTTCGACCCGTTATGGTTTAAACCATAGGGTCCTAATTCAAAAATTCTTTATTTGATCGCCAAAATGTGATTTAGCATAATCTTACCCATTTTGACCCGTTTGGTCTGCACCATGGGCCTCGACTTTAACAAGTCATTGTTTATTTTCAACTACTTCACATTTCTAAATTAGTGATTCTATTGTACAAGGTGTAAGTTTTACTTACCTTGCATCCAATCATGCTTTCTCGCGTCTTTGACCCGCTTGACACATTCTGTTTTAAGCTCCCACCTATTGTCACGAGTCAAACTATCATACAACATCCACAAGATGGTTAGAATGGTCATCCTACATCATGACCATCACACAGGGGCGGACTTAAGACAAAGCCAAGGTGGGCGGGCGCACCCCCGGGAAAAAAAATTTAGTGCTAAGTTCCGTCGAAAATCCCGTCCGCATCCCTTGGAATTTTTCATCCGCAGCCCTTGGAATTTTCCGTCCGCATCTCTTGGAATTTTCCATCTGCACCCCTTAGGTAAAAAGTGTTATCAATTTATATTTTAAATTTTTTTAGTAAACTCTTATTTTTTTTAAATACTACCTAAATAACTAAACCCAAATACCCAATACCTTTAACTAGCCCACTACTAAGTCTTAGCCCAATAAACAAACCCAACAAATCAACAATATTTCAAACTAAAATAAAATAAACAAGCTCAAAACCCATACATATTCTCTCCCGCCCTCTCTATCCTCCCTGTACGCCAGCGATCAGAACATCAGCAACAACAATGAACAGCACTACGTGAAAAAAGGCCTACAGCCACACGAAAAAAGTGTGGCCATACGCCTTTCGCCACTCTTTTTTTTCCAGCTCAAGTGTGACCAAAGGTCGAGTCATCGTAGGCATCATACAGCCACATTCACATTTAGTGGCCGTAGAAACTTAAAAGTGTGGCTAAAGGGTACCATTATTTTTTTTGCTGAATTCAGTTATTTACATCAAGTGTGGCTAAAGAATAGCAACGGACACATGAATTTACCGTAAGTGTGGTTGTTTAAATTATATAGTCACTTAAAAGTTTGTTTTAGTCACATCAATTAAAACAAAACGTGGCAAAAGAGTTGTTGGAATCAAGCATTTAATTCATTAAGTGTGACTAAAGGGTAGCAAAGGCCACACGAATTCACTGTAAGAGTGCCTGTTTTATTATTTAGCCGCATGAGTTTACTATAAGTGTGGCTAAAAACTATTTCTAGACACACAAAACAATTTTGTAATTTTAAATGTGACTATTGTCTAACCTTTTGTCACACATTTTTTTTCCTAATGACATTTCCTATTATTCTGTCACACAAAAATAAAATAAAAACAAAGTGACATAGTGTAGCTAATGGTTATGTAAAGTCACATATAGATTTGTACGTTTAAGTGTGACTATTGTCTAACCTTTGGTCACACATATTTGTTTTTCCTATGGCATTTGTAATCATCTCGTCACACAATAAAAACAAAGTGATGATGGTGTGGCTATTGTCTAACATTTGGTCACACATATTTGTTTTTCCCATGACATTTGCTATCATTCCGTCACACAAACAAAAACCAAAGTGACGAAAGTGTGGCTAATGGTTATGTATAGTCACATTAAATTTTGTAATTTTAAGTGTGCCTATTGTCTAACCTTTGGTCACATATAATTTTCTTTTCCCATGACATTTGGTATCATTCCGTCACACAACAAATAACAAAGTAACTATAGCGTGGCTAATGGTTATTTATAGTCACACGCAATTTTAAGTGTGACTATTGTCTAACCTTTAGTCACACGTAATTTTCTTTTCCCATGACGTTTGGTATCAATTTGTCACACAATAAAAAACAAAGTAACCATGATGTGGCTAACGATTATTTATAGCCACGCAAAATTTTGTAATTTTAATAGTGATTGTTGTCTAACATTTGGTCACACATATTTATTAGGGTTCTATGTGGCCATTTTTCGTGTAATTACCCTTTTTTTTGTAAAATAAAAACTGTAGTAAACATAAAATAATTTATAAAACAAATGATATTAACAATAATAACCAAAAATTCATACATAACTTTTCAATTTAAATACTAATGAAAAACATAACTTCTAATCAAAACCTATCTACAAAAGTTGCAAAGGAAAACAAATGTACACAAAAACTAAGAGCTATTTCCAGATTGTCTTCTTCAAGTCCATATATACTCACTGCTTTTGGACTTCAAAGTGCTGTAAATTTGCATTCGTGGACTGGCGGCCACCTTGCTGGTGTTGTGGTAGTGAATAAACTTGTAACTGGTGGCCAGTTCTAATGTCTCTTAGCCCATCAATGGACCATCGCCTACAATTAAGTTTATATATATTGTAGCCATGTGACATAATGTCAACTGGTTCGTTTCTAGTGCGGCTTGGGTCGGTTTGTTAGTTCCTTTATTTTGAGAAATGAAAAAACTAAGTGTGCCACTGACCTCGTCATCATTATCATATAAACAGCGCCTCAACAAAACAAATAAGCATGTGATTCAAATAAGTTAATTATAGAGGACTCGCATCACTTAAATATCAGTAAAAGAAATGAAAATTAATATCTAGTTGTTAGGCCCATTTAAATTGATTCATTTATGAATGTGTTTAAATTTTCCCATTTTAGATTAAACATAACCCACCCAAATAGACCCGTTCCTAAGTATATGGATAATAATTAATATAGGAAATGCAGTGCATCAATAATACCTTATATAATTCATCCTCCAGCCCATGTAAAAAAGCTCCAGCAGCATTTACTGCATGTAATTAGAAATATAGTTTCATTCATACTTAAAAGGACAATAATCAATTATTGACTCTCTATAATCTTACATTGATCCTTTGACAAAAACCTCTAGATATCAAATAACCAGTCTTACCACTTTCCTTGAGCTTCTGAACCAATTCCCTTATGCCAGAAGAAAGCCTACCAATTCAAAATGAGAAAAACAAATAATAACAATAATAAACAAAGAAAGAAAACTCAACAGTTACGAAGGTTTTAGAAACAACAGCATACCTTGGGGGTCGCTTCTCAAGAAAGTAGTGGACTGCTGATGAAGATTTGAAAAGATCAAGTCTGCCAGTGAAAGCTTCCTCAAAAGGGACTGCACCACCCATTGGTCTGCACGTGAATAATTAATTTAATAGAAAAATAAACTAAAAGCAGAAAACCATCTTAATACTGACACCTTGCGGTCCACTCAACAACTTTTCTAGCAATGCCGTCATCCACAAACACAGTGCTATCCACATCAAAGCATAATCAGCAGCAGCAACAAGGCACGACCTCGATGTTAAGTTCGGATCAACAGGTAGGTCCAAATCCATACTGGGTGGGTTTGCAACTGTTACTTGAGCAGTGGCAGCAACAAGGCGCAACCTGAATGGTATAAAAAATGTCAAAACATTGACCATTAAAGTTCCTCCCAAAGAGACATTTGTGACCGGATATAAAAACTTAAATACAAGTTCATGTTCTAAGGATTACTACTTTTTTCGTACGACTTACTGTTGATCCACGGCTACTTTTTTCGTAGTACTTAGTGTTGATTTGGCGTTGTTGTCCCACTCATTTGAAGTATCTTTAAGATTAATAATAGCAAGTGTTGCTACTTCTATTGCTATCTCCAGCGCACGAACTTGCTGATTAAGATGTTGTGGCCTACTCAGTAGCTGGAGAAAAAAATACATATTTGTACTGTATTATTACCAAATAACATAGCTGAAAACTAAATAATACAACAATTAAAATCACATGCCAACATCTCCAACTAACTAGTAAGCCAAAAAAGAAAAAAGAAATCAAGTAGACTAAAGGTGGCAAACAAGTAAGTTGAGAAAATGGGTCAAGAAAAGTCAGTGGGTTGGCCTCACCGAAAAGCGCTTTTTGGCCTTTTTTAATTTCTAAATAACTAATATATTGAAAGCGATTACAAAACTATATGATTAAAATAATATTATAGTTCCTTCTATATAAAACGACTTAGGATGCCATTAACATTGGAATGCATGTTTTGACATTTAACCTATTTCCTTTGGTTAATCTTTTACATTCTGTCTTATTTGACCCGTTATCCATCAAATTCGATCCTTTGGTTAATCTTTTACATTCTGTCTTATTTGACCTGTTATCCGTCAAATTCGACCAAACGTGACTCGTTTCCAATTTCATACAAATGGATAGAAATTTCCACTCTAGTACACTTATAAAAAAGTAAAGCTCTGGCATCATACAAATGGTATATGCCACTCAGTTAACTCTCTCTATCACTAATATTTTGTAGTTGTCCCAATCTATGCTTTACTAAACAACTGGTAAAATTCTCAAACACTTGCACAATGATGTCAAATGGTTCAACATTAGGGGTGTAAACAAGCCCAGAGGCTCGAGAGCTACTCGTGATCAGCTCGGTTAAAAGCTTGAACGAGCCAAGCCTTAACAAGCCCGAGCTCTAGCCTGAAATAGAGCTCGTTTAGTTATCAAGCATGAGCTCGAGCCTGAAATACTAAGCTCATTTAGCCTCGCGAGCCTAAATGAGCCCAAACAAAATATGATGATGATGATGATGATGATGATGATGATGATGATGATGATGATGATGATGATGATGATGATGATGATGATGATGATGATGATGATGACATTGGTTAAGCGATATTGAGCTTTGGCTCGTTTAAGCGATATTGAAGCGAGCTCAAACCGAGCATTTAGCTCATTTGAGATTGTTCTCAAAAGCTCGAACGAGTCGAGCCGAGCTCGAGATTTGGGTTTTACTCGCGAGCCGAGCTCAAGCTCAAATAGGTAGGTTCAAACTGAGCCGTGCTCGAGATTCATAAAACATGACAAGCCAAGCTTGAGCCTAGTCAGGCTCGACCATACTCATTTACACATCTATTCAACATCAATTACTGATAAATGTACACATTTAGGTTTGTCAAATATATTTTTTTAAATAAGTACAAAACTAGTTACTATTTACTATGTGTTCAGCAACAGAAAGGAATGCAATGAAGATACACTAATCAATATACCCAATGAACTTATCAATAACCGTAAACTAACATTTTAATTTTATTCTCTTTTTGTACACTCATTTTGATAAACATTGGGGAATTGTGATGTAATAAGACTTGAAATGCAAGATACCAGTTTAACAAAGAGACACTAATTTTAGATCCCTTTTCCTTAACAAAGATACACAAGTAATCTGCAGCTAGTAAAGTTCAAACACCAAAACCATGTTATTCAAAAAGCCATCTATTGTACAAGAGCAGAAGCGCTCCTGGCAGAATTTCACAATTAATAAACTGCAGTTATACCAAACACAAAACATATCAATACTTTTATCCTGAATCAGTATCATCTAAACCAATCTAGAAAGCACTGTCACGCTTGTGGTTACAAAACTGAGCTACGTTAGAGCCTTATTAATAAAAACTGCTCATGTGCACAAATTCACAACAATATTGCTAGCAAACAATAAAAAACACACATAAAACTAAACCGATAATATTACAAATTCACAATACTTCTACCACAAGTTAAAGATCAGATGAAAATCATAAAGAAACTAGTTTATTTTTGTGAGAACCTACTTCCTACATGACTAAACAACTTTATAGTAAACTAAACATACATAAATTTCATAGCAGTGCTTATAACAATCTCGATAAACATAATTTGCCATTTAAGACTGAGATAGAGTATTAACTGATACCCCGTTGACCACCATCCGGCCCTGCCGACCACAATTTCAAATCCACAACGTCACACGGAACGCTTGGAATCGGAATCACCTCCTCAAAACTCCGGTGCTTCCTCCATCTTTCCCGCAGCTCTTACCCACCATCAACAGCCACCTTCCATGCACACCCACCTTCACGACACCATCACATTCGACCTTCACTATCATATCCACCGTCTTTCCTCAATTGTAAGGTATTACGGTTCCGGTTTAGAGAAAACAGAGTGGGAGTATTGTTGACGGCTGAATATGTAAAATGAAGCTAGGGTTTCTCATTTGAATTGATTAGGGTGAGGGGGGCACTCCCCTCTTAGGAGAGTCCCCTCTCTTACGCACACCCAATCAGGTTATGCCACGTCAACTCCCCACTTAAACTCCCGTCGCACCCCAATTTGATGGCGGCACTCCCCTCTTAGGGGAATTGTTTTTTTATTCAAAAAAAAAACAATTGATTGGTTGAAAATTAGGTGGCCCACCATCTCTCTCCTTCTTCATGCGGTGAACATACACCGAGCTTGGTCCCCAATTTGCCTCACCGCAGGGATGGCGGCGGTGTTCCCTAGCGGGGACTTGGGTCACCGCATGGGGTCACCAAGAGTGCCCCGTATACCCTTAGTGTTTGATTTAAGATTGGAGGGGACTAAGAAAATAATGAAAATGTGGGGGAAATGAATTTTGCGAAGAGGAGGGAAATCAAATTTTGGATTACTTGTCAGGAGGGAAATGAATTTTTTGGTAAATGAATAGGATGTAAGCACATGCAACAAATGGTTAAGTTCTAATGGTGTAAATAAGCCGAGCTACTTGAGTTTTTATCGAAAAAACTCGAAACAAGTCGAGCATAATGAATAGAGCCTAAAAATAAACACATTTAGGATATGTGCTCGAGCTCATTTCTATAAAAATTTTAACTAATATATTACATATATATATTTAAATAATAATAAATAACATTTAATAAATTATGAAAAATAACTAAATCATATATAAAATATTAGTTATAATTAATATAAACTAGTTAATAAATATTAACCAAGTTGAGATCGAGCTTGAAAAACTATCTACGAGTCGAGCTCGAGCTTTAAAAACAAAGCTCGAATCGAGCCTCCATAAGTTAAACAGGCTTGAGCTCGAGCTTGGTCGAGCTCGACTCGGCTTGTTTGTGCCCCTACTAATAGTCATACGTTTTTTGTTCTACCGATATGGTCCATGAAAAGATATATAATCTCCTATTGTTCATTGTAATCCAATAAAGCCCAATATAACCCACTAAGGCATGTATAATCTATTATTGTCCATTGTGATCCAATAAGACACAATATGGCCTATTAAGACATATATGGTATACTCTTGTCCATTGTGATCCAATAAGGCCTAATATAACCCATTAAGACATATAAAATCTATTATTGTCCATTGTGATCCAATAAGGGCCAGCATGGTCCATTAAACGACAAGTATGGTCTACTATTGTCCGTTGTGATTTCATTAAGTCCAAGTACCATATAGTTGTCCATCGTGGTCCGCCCAGTATGGTCTATTAAGACATATATAATATATTATTGTCAATATGATCCATTAAGGCCCAATATGATCTACAATTGTCCATTGTGATCTATTAAGGACTAATATGATCTATAATTTCCCACCGTGGTCCATTAAGGACCAGTATGGCGCATTAAGACATATAGGATCTATTATTGTCAAATTGATCCATTAAGGCCCAATATGATCTACAATTGTCCACTGTGATCTATTAAGGCCTAATATGATCTATAATTTCCCACCGTGGTCCATTAAGGACCAGTATGGCGCATTAAGACATATAGGATCTATTATTGTCAATTGTGATCCATTAAGGCCTAATATGGTTCATTAAGACATATATAATCTATTGTTGTCCATCGTGATCCATTAAGACCCAATATAGTCCATTAATACATATATGATATACTATTGTTCATCATGACCCATTAAGGCCCAACATGGTCCATTAAGATGTATATGATCAACTATATGTCCATCATTATCCATTAAGGCCCGACATGGTCCATTAAGACATATAAGATCTACACACTAAGACATATAAGATCTACAGTCCATTTACTATGCCTCATTGTCATCCATTACGGCCTAATATGGTCCACTAAGATGTATATTATCTACTATTACCCATTGTGATTAATTAGGGCCCAATATGGTCCGTTAAGCCATATATGATCTATTATTCTCCATCGTGATCCATTAAGGCCCAATATGGTCAATTAAGATATATATGATCTTTTGATTGTCCATTGTGATTCATTAAGGCCCAATATGACATGTTACATGAAAAATATGATCGACTATTGACCATTGTGATCCACTAAGCCCCAATATGGTCCATTAAACGACAAGAATGTTTTACTATTGTTTATTGTAATCCATTAAGACCCGATATAGTCCATTAAGACATGTATAATCTACTATTGTTCGTTGTGATCCATTTCATAACAAAATAGTCATGTATCAAAACAATCCATTTAACAATCATAAATCAAATATACTACAAATATTTTAAAGTTAACAAATATATTGTCTATCGATTAGGAATAAGCTCGGTACCCATAGTGAAATTCGCCAAATATGGGTACCGGTACCGAAAATGTTTGGTAAAGTTCCGGTACCGTACCGAAAACGCCAAAAAGTGGGTACCGACTCTGTACTGAAAATAATTCGGTACGAGAAATTCAGTACCGGTCCCGGTACCAAATGCTCATCATAACTGTCGATACATACTCGACATCTAAAATATTGTTTGTCACCTAAAAATAGACTTTTCCCCAAAACTGGATCTTAAATAGGGATGAGCAATTGATACCGGGTACTGGTATTTTACCGTACCGGTCATTTTCGGTACCGGTACCCATTTTTCGGTACCGGTATTTTGGTTAATTTCTCGATAAATACTGGTATCATACCGGCTATATTCAGTACCGTACCGGTTATATTTGGTACCGATACCCATTTTTCCCGTTTTGGGTACTAGTACTTGCTCATCCCTAGTCTTAAACACATCATCATCATCTGATTCATATCACACACCATCGTTAAGTTCTTGTATTATGTCCAGAAATATTATTTGATTAAGTTTATTGAATTCGAGTGAACCAAGTGCTTGTTTGTTCTCTTGAGTGTTTAAGCCATTCGTTTTTTCTTCGAATGGCCAACAAAATTTCCATTATACTAACAGGGTGTTAGTGCCACCAAAATACAATGTTTACCCCAGCTATAAACAGAAAACGGCTGAAAAAACAGAAAAAAAGCTGCAGAAAAATACATACATTACAGCCCCATTGTGTTTATGTTAAACTCGCACCACTGGCTCCATTCCAAGCAGCGCCACTTCGCTCGATTTTTCAGCCACATGAAGCCATCGTGCTCGAGTTCCTCAATCATTTTGAGCCTGTTAGGCTGTACCATGTTGAAAACGGCCTCGTTTTTTATCCTCCAGATGCACTAGATGGCATTAAGTATCGGCGCTTGGATTGTTTTCTTCCACCTACTTGACCCGTTTGCAAAGTAATGGTAATTGAACAAGTCCAATCTGTCAAACAAAATGAAAGAGTGGAGTCTGCACCAATCCGCCATGAACTGCCATACAACCTGAGCAAACCTGCAGGAGACGAACACATGGTCTGCAGTTTCGTCTAAGTCCCCGCATAATGGGCACCTAACATCCTGGATAGCTATCCCTCTTCTTTGCAGCGCCACACGAGTTGGCAGTCTTCCCAAAAACAGGCGCCACCCGAGAAAATTGACCTTCAAGGGCACCCAGTTATTCCATTCATATAGTGACTCAGATACGCGGTGACAGGTCAACTGTAGCAGATAACCACCAATACAAACGATCGGCTCAGGCAGCGTGAACCTTTGTAAACGATTTTCTTGTTTCCATAAAGATTGTTGATGAAATATATTACCAAAAGATGCAATTTGCAGATTACCCTTTTTAATACTCGAAAATGATTTTTACGTGTAGCTTCTCGCCTTTCCGAGAGTAATAATAAATGAAAAACGGACTCACTTGTGACACAGGTAACATTGGTAACGTATATGTCCAAATGAACTTGTCATTTGCACATTCTTGTGCCACAATGAAATCATAATTTACCTCGTTCCAAGATTTCAGATGACCCATTTGGAATCGCACATCTCCAGATGAGCGGGTTGGGAAATCCAACTCAAACAAACCTGTGTATATGGATGTCAATTAGATGGTAACTGTGCATAAAAAGAAATAAAGAATATGACAAGTAAAAAACAAACCTTGAAATGGATGCAAGTAAATATCAGTTACAACACAAATGCAGAAGTTAATTTATATATCAATATGTCTAAGGTGTTTCCGGATCATCACTTCCTTTACTTGACCAATAATAACCCCGACGGATAGGGCTGGCAAAGGTAACCTGCAAGGCTTACTTTGGGTCCATATGGGTCATAATAAAAAATTTGCGGGGTGGTTTGGGTTTACTATTATATTTGATGGGTTGAATTGGGCAAAACTAAAAAGATTAAAAGGGCTTTTTATGGGTCAGAACGGGTCAAGATAAAAAACAGAATGGGTGAAATTAGGTTTAACATAATACAAAGAATGGGTGATGACTGTGAAGATTTGAAGACTGAAGTTGTTTTATATGCATTTGTATTCAAGTATTGTATGAGATAACTTTGATGGTCAAATGTGATCAAAGCAGGTATAATAATTTTGCTGAAAATTTGCTGATTTCCTTTTTGCAGTGTTTAAAGTCTGTAAATGATTAAAACAACATGTAGACGATTACACAAGTGTGGTTTTGAAGGGATATCTGTTAGACTTGATTAAAAAGTATTGACCCATACTCAACCCGAATCAACCCAAACCCGTTTCTACCCGATAAAATTGTCCCTTGAGATACAATCTCTTTAAAAAAAACATTTTTTAACCAACCCGACCGAAACCCGTTTCGACCTGAAACCCGTTTCGACCCGAACCCGTCCCAACCCGAACCCGTTTTGACCAGAACCAAGACAACCCTTTTCTTTAATTGACCCGTTTTGACCCGAACCCATTTGTCAGATCTACCGACGGATGATTGACTTTTTCTCAACCATAGTATTCTTGATGCTTTCTTCTGGGTAGTCACCTATGCTCAAGGCACCTGTGCTCAAGGCACCTGTGCTCAAGGCACCTGTGCTCAAGGCACCTGTGCTCAAGGCACCTGTGCTCAAGGCACCTGTGCTCAAGGCACCTGTGCTCAAGGCACCTGTGCTCAAGGCACCTGTGCTGGCAATAATTTAGTTGAAATGCTGTGATGGCTCGGAAAAGGGAAGCATAGGCTCGGTGATCTCTCTCAGTCACACCTGAGTTGCCATGGCTCGGTTCAGCTACACGAGTAATGCTAGCAAGCTGAGAACATGGTCTCATACAGAGTTGCTTCCTAAGTCCGTTAGAGACCACTGCAGCCAACAAATATATTTCATACACGAAAGTTAATAAGTAACACAGCATTAACAATTTAACAGTATGAGTATAGAAAGTGTAATACATAGTTACACACCAAATTCTCAACCAATTTCCATGGAGAAAACATAATAATATTCATAATCATCATCCGATTAATCAGATAAATGGCCTCATTATCCACATACCTCACAATCACACCTAAATTCCACTTATATATCCTTCCAACACTCTCAAACCTACCTGATCAAATTGTGCATGCACTCACCGATTCAAACGCACCAGTTACCGCCGCCCATATACACCTGGTTCAGCCGCAGTACATCGCCTGTTGCCGCCTTCAGCAGCGATATAACCCCAAATCGGTTCCCAGTCAGATCTAGCCTTGGAATACACGACAGATGCTCAAAACGAGATCCATGAACCTCGCTTCCGCATTCGTCGCCGCCTCAACACCGGGAAAATGGCTACGTACGGCTTGCGCTTCCGTTGAGTTTTTTCTTCATAAACACTCGGCGGACCACAATCACGGTGGTTCTTCTCTGTCGTTTTATTGTGGGTTGGTTATAAGGAGGTCTGGAGGTTTGAAGATGATTAGATGGTGAAGGGCGGTGGAGAACATTCACCAAGGAAAATCAAACTCAAAAGAGAAAAAAAGTACTTTTACACTGTGTTCCAGAGTTTACTAACGGAAGGAAAGGAAAGGAAACAAAAAGAAAGTAAAATATTTTGTGTTCCAGAGTTTCATTTAAGGAAGGAAAAGAAAGGAAAATAAAACATGTCATGTTCCCGAGTTTCATTTAAGGAATGAAATGAAAGGAAAATTAGGCTAAATTCTTTCATTTTTATTTCCTTCCGATTTGGGAGGAAACGGTGGGAAAGACATCTTGTTTTTTCCTTTCTCATCATTTCCTTTCTCACTTTTACTTTCTTTTCTTATCCCTCGTTAAGTTAACTCGGGAACAGAGCGTTAGACACATAACTCTAACCATGACCATAAAATAGTTAGAGCATGACCAATAGGCCATTTTTTCTCATTTTTTAAGTCACACCACATTCATTCTTTTATTATTCTTTTATTGTGGATCTCATTTTTTAATCCATTTTTAAACCATATTTTTACACAAAAACTAGAAAAAATATGAAAAAGTGTCAGGTGGTGGGGCCTATGGGGTTGGAAGTATATGAAAAGATAGGGGTGGTGGGGCCAATGTGACAATGACTTTTTATGATTTTTGGGTTTTTCTTATTAGGTGAGTTTTTGTGTTTTTGATGAATGAGTGTTTTTGTGATGTGAAGGATCACTAGATACGTTTTTAGATGTTTTTAGATATTCTTATTGTGGATGCTCGTTTTGTTTCTTTTACTAAGGGGCTGTTTGGCTAAGCTTATTTTAGTGACTTATTTACTTATTTATTTTTTGAAAAGTTAAAAGGTGTTTGGGTTAGCTTATTATGTGAGAGGAATAAGTAAATAAGTCATTCCATTATGACTTATTTGCTTTTCAAATAAGCAAATAAGTAAATAAGTCAAAAAAATAAGCTTAGCCAAACAGCCCCTAAATGGCTAATAAACACTACTCGGTCACACAAAATAATGTGTCTGGACTGTGGGCATATGTATTAGCTTTTAGCCAGATCATCAAATAAATACCATGACAGTTGGTCATATTTGGCCACACTTTTAGAGCGTGGCTAATAAATGTCAGGTTTTTTTCTTAAAATGTGGCTAAATGTTTTGGAATGTTATACAATGGTCACATGAGGCAATTAAATTGTGACCATAGACTATTAATGGTCACATGTTTTTTGTTTTGCAGTGACTATTGATTACTTTTAGTCACACATAAAAACTTTAACCGTGACTATAAAATATATATAGTTACTAGTTTTGTTTCTTTTCCTAAGTGACTACCAAACACTATTCTTTAGTCACACAAACTAATATAAGTGGCCATATGTGTTAGGTTTTAGCCACATCATTAAAAAAAATTCCATGACAGTTGGTTACATTTGGCCACACTTTTCGACCATGGCCAGAAAATGTCACATTTTTATGTAAAGGTGTGGCTAAAGGTTTCGGAAAGATATGTTTTTGGTCACATAAATAAAAAAATCAAACAAATACCATAACGGTTGATCACATTTTGCCACACTTTTCAAGTATGGCTAGTAAATGTCACATTTTTCTTTAAAGTGTGGCTAAAAGTTTTAAATTATAATACAATGGTCACATAAATAAATAAAATGAGTGGCTAAAAGTAGACTAGAAGGTTTTGAAATGTCATTAATGATCTTTAGCCACACATTTATTTGGAAATGTGGCAAGGTGGTTTTTGAAAAAGTGTGGCCGTAGGTCACATTTGACGCAGTGCAGGCAGCAGCCGCACACCACCGTAATCATCCATCATACCACCGCCGATCGAACACGGGTAAATTTCTTTGTTATTTTTGATGAATTTTGGTTGATATTAGCCGCATACTAACCATGACAGTAGACATGTGCTTCGTTTTGTTTTTCATTATGTTATATGGTGGGTTATATTTTGTTAGTGATGATATTTTGCCTTTTTATAGCCGCATACACCACACAGTAGATCTGGTGGGTTATATTTGTTACTGAACAATGTTTGGCTTTTTTCTTTTTATGGTGTATATATTGTTTATATGATTTTTGGGTTATTTACATTATGATTTCTAGGGCTTGAATAATTGATATATTATGTAATATGTTATGGAGCCATGTTTTGGATAGATTTCAAAAAATGAAAACCCGTAGAGTGACATTTTAATTATGTTTGTAACAAGGTTTGACATATTTTTGATGATTATATAAATTTAGTTCGATATTCTTTTGTTTTACATGACCCGACCCGACCAGATACAAACCGATTTTTACTTATATACCTTGGGGCCTAAAATTTTTAAAAATGTTCCGCACCTCCATGGAAAAATTCCTGGGTCTGCCACTGCCAAACTTATGGACTTTTATACTACATTTCTTATTTAATTCTATTATAGGTCGGTTTGACTTTTTAAAAAGTCAAACTACCAATTGACATACATAAATGCACTAACAAGTTCATATAACTCATTTAGGCATATTATCAAACACTTGGTGGGCATCATTTTTAGGCTATCATATTAGTTAACTTTGGCATACAAATTCACCATGTTTCTTTCAATGCTACAAGTTCATACATTTCTCACATAGAGTTAACATAAGCTTTCAATTATCATAAACTAACTTATCAAACTATCAAACAAGAATTTGGGGTTTTTCATCACTATATGGAATTCATCCAAACATCTAATTTAGTCAAGTACCTCACACATTCTTGTATACATGATGATTTTAAGCACATTTCAACATCAATTTCATCATACCATACAAAACCCATTTCATGTCATGTATGAACATATACTTAAACCACTAAATTGTTTAAGTATTTCACATATACTAACAAGTATGATGATCCTACACGCACTTTCATTATCAATTTCGTCATACTAACAATAATATTGAACTCAAGGTTACTACCTTCAAGTTCCTCTTCACATGAAGTTCATCAAATAAAGTTTTACAGCATACCTTATGCTAGTAAAGCTTAGATGATCACAAATTAGTGATCATGCATCGATTTAGTGTTGAATCCTTCTTTAATTCTGGCATTTCTTGAGATTTTTTTGGGAGGTCTTCATCCTGTTTCTCTATGTATGACACACACATACACACACATGTATGTGTGTGTGTTTTATTTTCTCATCCTTTTATATTTTAAACTTTTAAAAGGGTGCCATTTAGCCCCTCCATGACACACACACACACACACAAGTATGTGTGTTTGTTTTATTTACTCATCCTTTTATCTTTTAAATAAACATGTATACTAACTAGGTTAACCATAGTTGTATACTTCATGTCACTTATCAAATTAACATAATAATTCCTTTTTACTAAGGCCGGGGCATTACAACTCGGCTTAGATTAAGTCCTGATAGCCCAGGCCCTTCATAAGTTTATTTCTGTAAAAATGTTTAATCATATTTTATTTAATCATTAGGTTAATTTAGTTAAATCCTAATGTTTATCAGGTTAACTTTTACCCCTAACGGTATTTTACCCGCTCATCCCAGTTAATTTGGTTTATTTACCAAATCCATTTTTTTGGGATGCTACACAGGTGGAGTGACTGTTGAGTTGGAGGAGGACGGTATGACCGTCATCGGAAAGGGTTTGTGGGTGGAGGGGTTGAAGGACGAGGGTCTGCGCGTCGTCGAGTGTAACGTATGAGGCTTGATGTTCCATCATTACCACCACCCATATCTCTGGTAGAGGTAGAAGAAGTTGTACTTCTGTGTTGAAAAAGAAGATCTAAATTTATAGGTAGCATATAACTGTTGGAATTTGAATTCAAAATATAGTAGTTAGAATTCGAATTCAAAATAGAGCCGTTGGAATTTGAATTCAAAATATATCCATTGTAATTTGAATTCAAAATAGAGCCCTTGGAATTTGAATTCAAAATATAGCCGTTTGAATTTGAATTCAAAATAGAGCCGTTGGAATTTGAATCAAAATATATTGGTTAGAATTCGAACGTAAAATATATGGGAATAGAATTCGAACTTAGTAGATACATAGGTGAAATTTTCAAATGGTGTACAGTAAATAACGACACCGCATAGATAAGAAACAGCATACAACAAACTAGATATGGAACAACATACAAGAATTTTTATAAAAAAAACTACAAACAACACAGTAGATAATAAACTACAAACAATCAACACTAATCTTCAACACCCGAACTGTTTGAGTCTGAAGTCGGACACCGAGCAATAGCCAAAATAGGGGTGTTGTCTTAGAAATTGTCAAGACGAGATGTGATCAAAAGGTCGACAGTAAATGTTCTTGTATTCGACACAAGCCCCTACGATCGCTTTATCTTCTGTTACATGGTCACCGTGCGCCATAACAATGTTGAATATTTGGTTAAATTTGGTAATCTTAACTCTCAAATACCATATTCTTGAAATAAAACAGTCTGCAGAGCAGCTGTTTGCGCCGAAATTCTTGATATGCAATGCGTCCAAACGTGACATTTTGTTGTGCCCCGTTCTTTGAACCTTTAACCCAAGCCGTGACTGCTGTGATCTCTTCTTCTTCATTACAACGGTTTTGTGCCACTTTTTTTTTTGTGTGAGGAGTGGATTTGAGTATGAGAAGTAGATTAGATTGTGGGTAGTGTGGTATATTTGTGTGTATTGTGTGGTATGGTATATATATATACACACACACACACACACACACATATAAGATAAAGGAATGTGAAACAAATAGTAAATTGTCAAAATCGTCCCTGAGGTTTATATAGATTTGTCAGATCCATCGAAAAAGATTTTTTTCTCATCTGGACCAATAAGGATTACAAATAGTTGCAAGATCCATCCAAGATGACTAACACTGTTAGAAGCAATGTTTACCTGGGGGTATTTTGGTAATTTTCACTATTAATTTAATCTTCGTCTTCTTCTTCAGCACGCTTTTAAAACAGTAGCTAACGTAAATTCATTTCACCTTTCCATAATCTCCTTATGAACCATTTTACCAGACCTATGTTCAGCACAATCCCACAACTTTCCAAAAAACCATCTTAACTCTCTCTATCCTACCTTTTAGAAACACTTTTCATTCTGATGGGTGAATTAGATTCAGCTGCAGGTGGGTTAACCTGTACAGAACTAAAGTATGAAGATAATACCCTATGGTGCTTGTTTGAATACATATGTTCAATGAAAAAGAGGTACATACGCTTAATTCAATATAAGTATTATGTTTGTTTGCTGCAAATACTTCATTCATAATATAATTAAAGAAAGATGGCTTAGCAATGAATATCTCAACTACATATCTAGAATTCCGATATGTACATACAAAAGATGGCTTAGCAATGTTTGCCACTAATCATTGACCAATACTGTTATAACTTTTATTTTCACTGAATACAAATGAAGAAAGGGTTACAATATATAGGCACAACATTTATGACTAAGTACCTACACAATAAGATAAATACAACAAATGAACAATATTATCTAATATCCACCATCAAGCGAAACGGTGGAGGACCAATATGAAGCATGTCTCGAAACTTTTTGAAGAGAGGACCGGGAAGACTCTTTGTAAAAATGTCAGCCACCTACCTGGAGCTTGGTTGGAATAAACTTTGTAGCTAATTTACCCGCATCCACAAGTTCACGCAAGAAATGATAATCGAGGTTAATATGCTTAGCACGTTTGTGTGAGATAGGATTCTGAGTGAGAAAGATGGCGCTTTGATTGTCACAAAGTATAGTCGGTCTATCTGAAGGTAAGGCATGAAGCTCCTGAAGGAGATGAGTTAACCAAACAATTTCTGCAGCAGTGTTCGCCATAGCTCGATATTCAGATTCACAACTGGATCTTGCAACGGTCGGTTGCTTTTTAGCACTCCAAGAGATGAGGTTTCCACTTAGAAAAATAGAGTAACCATACGTGGAACGACGCGTTTCCAAACAACGAGCCCAATCAGCATCAGAGTATCCAAGAAGAGATGTATGAGAAGGCCGAGTGTAGTGAAGACCATATGCGGCTGTACCCTTGAGATAACGCAAAATCCTTTTAACTTCCTAATAGTGAGCAACAATTGGAGCATGTAAAAATTGACTAACTTGATTGACAGCATATGATATGTCAGGTCTCGTGATCATCAAGTACTGGAGAGCACCAACAATGGAACGGTAATGAGTGGCATCTGGAAATGATTTACCTGTAGAAACAAAAGAGACATTTATGCTTAAGGGTGTGGGAGCAGGTTTTGCTTCCAACATCTTAGCAAGGTTTTGAATATCAATGGTGTATTTAGATTGATTTAAGAATAAACCATTTTTTGTGTAGGTGTAACCTCCGGTCCTAGAATGGTGTATTCCATCGAATACAACCTGGTTAAAAGAAAAGATAAATTATATAAATAGAATGACCAAATTAACCCTCTATCTAAGTTATTTTTGTTAAAGTGTTAGTCTTTTCACTCATTTGGATGGATCAGGCAACTATTTTTAAACCTTAATGGTCCAAGTGAGAAAAAAAACATTTTTTAGATGGCATGGCCAGCGCGTTAGTGTAATTGGGCTAGGCGACGGCTTAGAGACTCTGAAAAAATTGGGCTCCAAAATTTAAAAAAATCTATATTTATAAGAAAAAGAATTTTTATATTTACGGTAATATTTGTTAACATTAATACAAGTGTAGTCTGGTGGTAAGAACAAGATTTGGTTTTTGTAGAGGGCTGGCTTCGAATCCCACCCGTTACCCATTTTCAAAATTATTAATCACCTCCCTACTCTTTTAATAAATGGTTATAAATGCATCTTTTTTAATCACCTCTGTTAATTTAATAAGCTAAAATATTTTGTCCACACAATTTTTAACATGATATGTCCATGAATTTTGTTTAAAAAAAAATCGTTTCTATAATAACAATAGTATACTTAAAATAAGTAGCATGTTTTAATTCCTTTCACACATAATGTAAGTTGTTATTTTTTAGGTTAAATTCTTTTGACCAACTTAGATTTGATTTATTTATTAGATCCCAACATTATTTGATTAGGGCAATCATCTAGTTTATATAATGGTTAAGTGCTATATAAGTTTCTTCCTAATATATTTCATGTCTGATATAAACTGAAATTACGAGCCTAAAAAAATTGAAAAGGGCCTCGAATTTTTAATTCGCTTTGGGCCCCCAAAATTCTAGGAACGGCCCTGTTAGATGGATCTGGCAAATCTGAATAAACCACAGAGACGATATTGGCAAATCTGAATCTCTGCAGAGAAGTCCAAGAATCGGTGGACCATATTTTTACGACTTGCGAGGTTTCATTACGGGTGTGGGATCGGCTAAGGATTTGGGCCGAGCTGCCTCCTATTTTCGCTTTTTCGTTTAGGGATTTGCTTGAAGTCCATAAAGGGTGTGGCGGGGATAAAAAGGCTAAGGAAATTGTTAGAGGGCTTGTGATTGTGGTATGTTGGTTCATATGGAAAGCTAGAAACACTAAGATTTTGTCCAACGGTGGAGGCGATAGTGACGAGATTTTTGGGGATGTGAAGACTTTGGTATTTTTACGGTTAAAATGTAGATCCAAACTTAGTAATATTGTTTGGAAAGATCGGTGTAAATATGTTTTGTATATGTTGTAGTGGTTGGTTCGGTCCTGCGTTTTTTTGTCCAGGCCGGCCGATTTTCTTAATGAAGTTTAACTTTAAAAAAAAAAAAAAAAAACAAACTAATCATTGTCAACAAGGTATTGTAATTTAGGTGGGTAATGTTTAACAATTAAATATACGTACACATCTTTGATTATTATGTCTGGCGTTGAAAAACGTTTATCAATCAGTTTGTTATATATAGTTTTATCAATGTAAGGGGCTGTTTGTTTGCTTCTGAATGCATCTGAATGGAATCAACCTCTGAATCGGTCAGAGGTTAAACTTGTTTGGTTCAACAAAACAAAACATCTGAATGGCTGAATATGGCTCTGAATGGGTCAGATTTAAAACAACGCTGAATGGATCTGAATGAAAAACAAGACACATCTACCCCTGTTGCCCCTCCTTCTCCACAGCAGCTCCTTCTCCACCCAGCAGCTCCTTCTCCACCCACCCGTTGCCCCTCCTCCACCTTGCCTCCCCTCCAATTCGCCCCATCATCTCCGTCAACACCTCCGCCGCCCACCTCCACAATCGAAACTCAATTTTTCATCGTCAGACTCGTTCTTCAATTCAGGTTATATACTATTACATTTCAACTCAAATCATTTAATTACCTATCAGTTGATGATGAACTCAGATCGGTGGTGGGTGTTGATGTTGAACTCAGATCGGTGGTGGGTGTTGATGATGATGATGGCGGTGGCGGAGATGATGATGATGATGGCGACGATTGAGGCGATTGACGATGATGGCGGTGGCGGAGAACTCAGCTCTGGCGATTGACGATGATGGCGGTGGCGGAGATGATGTTGATGATGATGATGATGGCGGTGGCGGAGAACTCAGATCGGTGGCGGAGATGATGATGATGATGGCGGTGGCGGTGTTGCAGGTAGGGAGAGAAAGGGGAAGGGGTGGGGGGATGATGAATGCTGATGAATGATGATGATGATAGGGTTTTATAGAAAAAATTTCTATAATGGGTTTATTTTGTGGGGAGGGGTAAAAATGTCATTTTACACTGTCATTCGGATATGGAACCAAACAGCACTTTACTGGTTCAGCACTTACCCATTCAGACCCTCTTACCCATTCAGACCTCTTATTCATTCAGCACTTATTGGTTCAGATGTTGCCAAACAGCCCCTAAACTTTTCTTTGCTTGTGGCTGACATGTAACGAGACTATTTTAAATAATATATTTTTTTTTGAACGGCAAATTTGGATCACTGACGGATCAATGGAGTATCATCGTGCCATCAGCGGACCCACCTGATCATATCCAACTCCACTAGGCAATAATGCCCTACACCAATTCAGGAGGAAACCCAATAAATCTGGGAAAAGCCCCCCTTGTGAGAATCGAACTCATGACCTAATGGTCATAAGCCTTATCCCACCACCAAGATACCACTATGCTATAATGCCATGAGTATTTTTAAATAATACTTATTCTTAAGATTTAAACTTAACACCTTCCCTCTAAGTGACTTATATCAATACGAATCATCAAATGTCACAGTAGCCCATCACACATCTATCCAAACGCTTGACCCAATATTTTATTCACAAAAATATTCAAGTGTTCTAAAAAGGATTACACATACCAAAAGTTGGATGGACATAAAATCGCTACATGTGTAATAAAATCAACTAGCTTTATATTTATGCCGTCCATTCTATTTTAGCCTTACATACCTAACTGGTTTTGTCAATTTTAATTACTATATAGCTTCTAGATTTACGGGCTGTTTGTTTACCTCTTAAGGAGGCTTTTAATGGTTCAGACCTCTTACTGAACACTTAATGGTTCAGACTGTTTGTTTCACGAGCAGATGTCTAAATGGTTCAGACATTTGCCTCTGAATGGTTAAGCATTATACAGAGTCTGAATGGTTAAGACCTCTAATCTGAATTGGTCAAACATTTACCTCTGAACGGTTAAGCATTATACAGGCTCTTAATGGTTCAGACCTCTTACGACCTCTTACTGGTACAACACTTAACGGTTCAGATCTCTTACTAGTTCACACTACTACAAAAAGAGGCATTTGCTATGAAGCTTTGCTACGAAATAAATCGATCGCAAATTTTGCTACAAATTAACTACGGAAACTATTTGTTACCATTTTGCTACAGATATTCCGTCGCAAATGAAATTCGTAGCAAAATTCGTATCAAATCCGTATCAAAACTAAGGAAATTGGTATAAAGAAAAATAACGTAGCAAAATCTGTAGCAAAACCATGAAAGTAACTATTTAGAAATTAACTAAAAGAAAGTTAATTAAATCTATAGCAAAGTTGAGAATATAGGTATTTAAAAAATAATTAAATGAAATGTCAAGAAAAATTTGTAGCAACATCTAGAGAAAAAAATATAGACAAAATGACAAGTCCTTTATGGCAAACAAAAAGTACAGTGCACGTCCTTAACGTTTAAAAGTTGCAGTGCAAATCCTTTAACTTTATTTTCGTTGCATTGCAAGTCCTTTATGGCAAACAGTGTTAATTTTAACCATTAAATACCCCACGTGCCTCCCACGTGAGGGGTAGATCTGTCCATTCCCTTCATTTTCCTCCTTTAAAACCCCAGTCTTCAACATTTCACTTCATCCCCTTCCTCTGTATTAACCCTAACACCAATATTCCCAGAATCGTTCCCCTTCCTTCAACATTTCACTTCAAACGATGGATCTCGATCCTGCAGTGGAGCCTGGTGGTGTATTTCATATACGAGGCGAAGATGAGGATTTTGATGATGTCCTAGGTATGATTTAAAGTTAAAATTTTGGTTATACATCGAGGATTTCTACTGATTAGGGTTTGTAATCATTTGCAGATTTGTATCCTGAACTCTTTTCTATAGTATTGAATCACGGGGGTTACATCACAAACTATCCGGGTCGTGATTACGTGAATGGAAAGCAAAGTAATATAGATCTTTTGAATGTTGAAAGGTTCAGTAATCACGAATTACACTTAAACAATGTGTATTTGGTTGCTGTTGCTACTTTTTAAACTTTTGGTATTTTGGTTGCTGAAGTTGTTTGGTATTTCTTTTGTTACACTTAACTTTTGCTCCAAAAAAAAATACATTGAACCATTACACAAACAACTTGGTATTGAACCATTACAATTCGTTAAACCATTACATTCCATTAAACATTTTTAAACCAATACGTTGAACCATTACACAAACAACCTATTCATTGAACCACTAATACAGCAATGACCATTACCCAACTACCTATTCATTGAACCACTAATACAGCAATGACCATTACCCTAACAACCTAGCCATGACAATCACAATAACAGCAACGACAATAACAGTCAAATACATCCTCAGTTTCATATTTTCAGCTTCAGTTTCCTTCAGTTTTTCCTCAAGCAAACGGTTGGAAGTTAGCAGTTGTTCATTAGAAGATTTAAGGAAGTTTATGGCCCTCAACAATGCTGGCATTGTATCTAACGGTCCATCAGTTACCCACTGAATGAATCCTCAACAACCCTGCGAAAAGAAAAATTAATTATAACAAACATGCTACCTGCAGTTAATCGACAACCAAAAATCACATACCTTTTGAGGGCATCCATAAAATCGACGCCCAGGATTGCGATTTGTCCTAGATATCATAATTGTAGCTTCTCTCCCACAAGAACAATACACAACTGACATTGAATTGGAGAAATAGGGTTTTTTATCCGAGTTAGGGTTCCAATTTTTGTTGAAGGGGAAATACGTATTGGGGTGTTAGGGTTACAGAGGAAAGGGATGAAGTGAAATGTTGAAGGTTTTTGGTAACTGGGGTTTTAAAGGAGGAAAATGAAGTGAAAGGACAGATCTACCCCTCACGTGGGAGGCACGTGGGGGATTTAATGGTTAAAATTAACACCGTTTGTCATAAAGGACTTGCAATGCAACGGAAATAAAGTTAAAGGATTTGCAGTGCAACTTTTAAACGTTAAGGACGTGCATTGTACTTTTAGTTAAACCTAAAGGACGTGCACTGTCGTTTTGTCAAAAATATATAAAACCAAACTTTGAAAAACTTGTTGCAACATTCATAGCAAAACAAAGGAAATAAATATTAAAAATATAGCGTAGCAAAATCGGTAGCAAAAAATAAATATTTAAATATTAACTAAAAAATTATATAAAATCCGTAGCAAAGTTGAGAATATAAGTATTTATAAAATAATTATATATATTAAAAAATAGCGTAGCAAAATCAGTAGCAAAAAATAAATATTTAAATATTAACTAAAAAAGTTATATAAAATCCGTAGCAAAATTGAGAATATAAGTATTTAAAAAATAATTAAATAAATACCAGCAAAATTCATAGCAAAATCTAAAAACAAATATCCAAAACCAAACAAAGAAAAACACGTGTTAGGAGTTATGACTATATGTTTTTAGGTTTTCTCTTGTGTTTGCTATATAACGACAACAAAAAAATCGACCAAATTCTCGGCCGTTGATATTCAGCGGCCGGTACCATGAAAAATGAATTGATACGAATTTAACGCTCCACGTAGCAACGCGCGTGTGAAAGCTACTAGTTATTATTTAATTGTGCATTTAAATTGTGGGTCTTGGTAGATTAGAACATCTTACCTAGTCGAGACCTTGCCATGATAGCTTTTGGTTCGTCGCATCCTCGTGTTTCTGCCTTGGAGGGGGTGTGACAACTTGGTGCAAGAGTTTTTATTGGTCTCGTTTAGACCGTGAGGTAACTAGTATTATTCAATGTTGTCTTTAGTGCCCTATTGCTGAGACCCATGGCACTTGATGTGTTTGCAAAAGTTATATTATTCATAGATATTTAGTCGTTAAGCATGTCATTTTAAAGTTTCATGTATACTTATCATGTGTTCAGTTTTTCTGGCTAAACAAGGCTCAATGAGGTAAAAAGAACATCCAAGCAGGAAAACGGGCTCGGCGGGTCAACACGCGAGCTAGAACATAAACTTTGAAAACCTAGTTCCCCCACGGCACGCGGAGGGAATAGATGGAATTGGCGCGACACGCAGGGAAGCTCCATTATGGACCATCAATTAATCACCCGTGCGCCATGCGGATGGTGTGCAAGTCTCTCCCGCAATGCACGGGAGATTGCCGACTCGGGAAAACCATTTAAAAGCCAAAATCGGGTTTTGGAGATACCATTTAACACTCTTCCGTTTGAGACGAATCCAGAGCGACCGATAGGAGATTTTCTCAGTTTCTTCACCCCGTTCAAGCTGTTTCTTCATGTCTGGTCATATCGAATCAAACGGAAGAGTGATGACTACCATGCGCGGCTAAAAACTTTGTGGCTTCCCCCGGATGAACGATTGCTAGGTTAAATACGTTAAACTTTGTTTCTGATTGTTGTAACTGGTACATTGAACCACTTTTGTTGATTTCATGGTAAACATTTATTATACTTGAATTATTTGTCATTTATCAAGCATGTTGGCAATTTATTGCATTGTTAGCGGGTTGGTAAATTGGTGGGTAATTGGTATAATTTAACGATTTCTTAGGTCGTTATAGTTTATTTAAAAACTGTCCTTAATAATTAATCGGAATCATTGATTCCAAGGCCATGTCTATGTGGTGTTTTAAACAGTAAACGAGTTTTTGTGTTAAAATGGGTAATCAGGATTTTCTGGGTGTAGGTTACTTCTTTTCATTCTGATAACACTTTTCGTGACACATTGTGATTTTGCTCAATCAAACTAACAAACCCCCAATTTAGAATAATAATAGTAGTTAATTAGTAAAAGCTAAATACTGACCACAAACTCCTTGTGGATACGACCTTACTTGCCTATACTTTGTAGGTATTTAAGTATAAAATAAATACTTTTGATTAGCCCACGACAACTACATCAGCACTTTGGGTGTAAACAAGCCAAGCTATAATGAGCTAGAGCCTAAGCACGAGCCTAAAAACAAGATTGTTTAGTAAACGAACCTGAGCTTCACTTATCGAGCTCGAGCCGGCTCGCGAGCATAAATGAGCCTGTTGTTTATGTAATTTTTTTACTAATATATTAAATATATGTTTAAATAATAATAATAATTGTTGTTGTTGTTATTTAAATTATGAAAAACACTGAGTAATATATAAAATAATAATTATAATTAATATAAATAATTACTAAATATAAAATTAGCCGAGTTCGAGCTTAAAAACCCACCTACGAGCTGAGCTCGAGTTTTGAGCTTTAGAAACACATCTCGAATCGAGCATAGTCGAGCTCGGGCTCCGCTCGACTAGCTCATTTGCACCCCCTACAAGGACAACATGTCAACATACTGTATATAACTAAACTTGTTACCCGTACAATGCATCTCGTACATAATATTAAACCAACTCGTTTTAGAATTAAATGATTTATTACATATCTTTGTTATATAGTAATTATTCATATGTGAGTTTATGATATAACTATAAGTATATAATATGTAACTTTTTAATAAATTTAATAGAAACGTGATCTTATATTACATGTAATTAATTAATTTATATCACCTGTTCCCTCCAATTCTAACCCAAAATTATCAATTCCCTCTTTCAATTTACTAGTTTCCCTCGAATTCAAGTTTTAATTTAGTTTCAAACCACTAATTCCGCCATTTTGATACCCCCAATTTTTCATTCCCCCTTTTATTACCGCCCCCAAATCCCTCTTCTTTATTCTTCATCATCTTCCCTCTTTAGCATGGTGCCAGTGACGTCAAGAGAACAAGACGGTAAGGAGACTCCCTATGGAGGTAACCACTTGGGAGTTTCCGGTTACCCATAAAAATTCGAAAGCAATGTTAGGCACCATTGGGTTTTGAGTTTAATCAAATCGGAGGTAAACTATTTCTTTGTTTGAAATCAATTATGAAGGTACGAGAGGCTGTTTCAGTGTGTGTTAATGTATGCTTCTTACAATCGATTTGGGCGTAAATTGTAAGTTTTGTATGTTTAGATTCAGACCAATCGTGATGAGAAGTGGTTACAAAGAAGGAAAAGTTATTACAATGCAGGTAACTTTTATTCTCTTTTGTTAATGTCATATATTTCCGTGTAAATTTCATCTTATTCTACGTGATTTGTTATACTATTTTACAAAATTTTGACGTGGAAGCTCTATGACCATTTAGAAAATGGCAAAATTTGGTAAGTTTTTCAAATTCCTACATCAATATTTGATGAATTTTATTATCAAAAAACCAAGTTTCTGTCGTTATTGATGAAGAAAGGAGGAACCAAATTAGTTGATTTTTTTAGAATTCTTGGTGCTGATGTGATATTTGTTGCAGCTTGTTTGGGGATTTTAAAGTGCCTAAGCTTTCTGCCCCTTGTATTATTCACAGTTGTCTTCTCATGGTAAATATTTCATTTGAATTTCCTACATTTGTAATTATTGTATCAAGAAAATTTGACATGTTTTTGTTTATAATGTACAATTAATCTAACACCACGGAAAAGTTTTATTCCCTTGAATTTTAATATGTTTTCAAGTACTCATTATTCAGTTAATAATTTATTTTAGTATGCAGATCATCATTAATATGACATGGTTGCAGTCGCTAGATACCTCATTGTCACACAAAATTGGATAGATCATCATTATGGAGTTTTGGTTCTTTCAAACAAATGAGATGTTGTGGAGCCTGGCTTCTTTCAAAACCCTTCATCCTTGGTATTAATGTTTTATTAAGAGTGATGTGCTAATTTATTAGTACCGGTGCAACGGGTCGAAGGAATGAATAGCAAAGTTGGGTAAAACAAAACAACAGAGAAGTATGGTGTGATGGAGAAAATTGAAGTTGCATGCTTAAATGAATGAGAGATTCCGATTGTTGTTAAATAGCATTTGCCATAAAAGTTCATACCAAGTTAAATATGGGTTTATGTTAGTAAACAAATTATTACGAATATTGATTGTATTGCCTTTAGATAATTTATATCTTTACTTTGTTACTGTTTATTAAGTTGGATATTTTTATCTATTTGGCTTGGACATATTTCTTTGGTGTGATTTGTATATATTTATTTGAATATAATGTTCATATGACACAAATAGAAAATAATATAAAGGAAATTATCTAAAATTATCAACAAAATTGTAGCTAAATGTGTATCAAAAACCTCAAAATTCGTAGTGGAATTTAAAAAAAAAAATACCTAGCTAGATTCCTAGCAATGTAGCGTAATGGGTAGCAAAAACCGTAGCAAACATTTTAGTAGCTAAAAGTCCGTAGCAAACATTTTGGTAGCTAAAAGTCCATAGCAAACATTTTCGAAGCTAAAAGTCCGTAGCAAACATTTCCGAAACAAAATATGTAGCTAAAATAGAGAGGAACCTTTTCTAGCTAAAACTGTTGCAAATTATAATTCCGTAGCAAAATCCATAGCAAAGTTAATTAGCGACGAGACTTGTAGCTACGGACCAAATTTGTAGCAAATCTGTAGCAACATGGGTATTTGCTAGGAATTTGCTACGGATATGGTTGTAGCAAATGCCTATTTTTGTAGTAGTGTCAGCACTTAACCATTCAGATGTTGCCAAACAGCCACTTAATAGTTTACAAATATTTATACACGTTTATTAATATCCCATTTTTAGAAATTTACTATTTTGCACCATTTAAATTTAGAGTGAATTTCAAGAATTGTCCTTTATCATTATACCCAATTTCAGACGGTGTTCTTTACCTTTAAAATTGATAAGTTTTGTACTTTATGTTTCCAAATGCTACATGGTTTGTCCTTTTGGCCTAACCTAGTTAGTTTTTTTTTTTTTTTTTTTTTGTTAAATCTTATCATTTGCCTTGCACATGAGGGCAATTTTGTCGTTTTACCTTTGCAGGGACTAATTGTTCAAATAACTTAAAAAGTTTTAGATAAATAAAATATATATACACACACAAAAAAACGCTACTCTTTCATTCTCTCCCTCTTTCTCACCTCTCCTTCTCTCCCACCACCTCTTGTCACCCTATCACCACCGTCACTTGCACCTACCACCTCCATAACCATCGCCACCTTCACCTGTGACCCCCATAACCACCGCCACCTGAAACCTGCGACATCCATTACCACTGCCACCTCTATAACCAGCGACCCTGCACCTGTTGCCTCCCATTGTAAATTTGTGATTTTGGTGAAACTATTGGTGAAATTGGAAGAGAACCCACATGGATTCTTGAAATTGAACAAGAATAGATTGGATTTGTGAGATAATTAAAGAGAACACACATGGGTTTCTTGAAATTGAACAAGAATAGATTGATGAAACAGATTCATTGTTGGTGGTGGCGCAGATGGATGCCAGGGGTGGTTGGTGGTGGACTGGTAGCAGCCGGTGGTGGTCTGGTAGCGGCATAGTGTAGAGGGAATCGATTGAACTTATTTTTCCCAAAAATAAAACCTCCAACCGCGAGCAAGCAAAAATCAAAGAATTTTCCGATTTCAAACACTCGATCATTGATATGTGAAAGTTGACTTTGGTTTTACTGTGGGTTTAAGCAGTATGTCGGAGAAGAAGCAGCTTGTATTGGTAGTTGAAGGTACCGTTGATTTGGTTTCTCATTGGCGGACCATTGTCTCCGATTATCTCGAAAAAAATATTAGGTATTTTATATACCCAATCAAGGGTTTCAAATATCGATCTTACTGTATTACTTCCACATAGATTTCTTGTGTCAAATTAGGTAGAATATTGCTGATTATGGTCCATAGAGTTACATATTGTTGCAGAAACTCCTTCAATGCTTTTATTTCTTAAAACGTTTTTATATAAATGGGTAAAAAGACTAACATACCCTTGGGTGACCAGATCTAACAGAAAAATTAACTGGGTTAGGCCTAAAGGATATAACGTGCAGGATTTTAAAACATAAAGTACAAACTCATCAACTTTAAAAATAAAGGACACCTCCTTAAAAGGGTATAAAGATAAAGACAATTTTTCAAATTCTATACAATCTTAAAATAGAAAGTCGGTGCAACAGTGCACCGACATATTTACAAAAATGCCCTCCTTGGAAATAACAATCATCCCCTGTTGAATTCTTACTTTTTCACTGTAGTCCTCACAATCAACAGTTGTTTTGATATATACAATTGTGAATGTGCATGTTTACCACACATTCTACAAAACACTTCATCCCAAAGCCGGGGGTGCGATTTTTGCCAGAAAAACGCAATCAAAATACGCACCTTAAATGTCGTTGATCTTCATGAAAACGGGTCATGCATGCTGATGTGCGTTAGGTGTATATATAGGTTTAAGTATATATTTTAAGCCCTTTTTACACTTTCTTTAGCCAAGTTTTAAATTTATAAAACACGATATTTACTAACACTAAACACACATATGGGCAAGTGCACCCATCGTGAGCGTAGTATAGTGTTGGTAAGATACCGAGGTCGTCCAAGGACACAAGAGCTTTTAGTACCGGTTTATCCTCAACGTCTAATCAAATCAAAAGTTTAGAAAAATGTTTTAAACTAAGAAAAATAAAAACTAACTAAAATGCTGAAAAATAAAAATAAAAATAAAAATTAAAACAGATAGGCAAGATGAATCACTTGGCTCCGACTCGTGTTTAGTGTAACCTTTGATTATTTCCGCATTTTTGCACTATTTAAGAGATTATCTTAGTTATTGTAGTAGGCCCCTCTTTTGGAGGTGACGTTACCCTCAACCCAGTAGTTTGAGTCAGCAAGGATACAATCCTAAAGGGTCGGATTATTGAAAGATAATTAATTAAGTTATTAATGCATAATGTGGTAGGCCCCTCTTTTGAAGGCGACGTTACCCTCGGCTAAGTAGTCTGAGTCAGCAGGGATACAGTCCTAAGTAGCCGGGTTCATGTTTCAATAGTAGTTTAACTTATGAGGGGATCAAAGAGTTTGGACCCCCGCCATCCAATACCGTTAAGTATTGAAGGAGGTCCTACTAAATTTGACCCAGGTCCTTTGCAGGATCTATACACTGAACAATGGCAAGACTCTTACCAAACCGTTCCCTTAACCCCCGACCAGGTAGCCAACATACCTCCATATAGACCGTGGAGATACGAATGGTGAAAATCTTTTATTTTATATAGACAGTAAAATAATGCCAAGACACCACGGACAAACGATAAGGAAGAATCACCTTCAACATAAGAAACTAGTTATTAAAGTCATTAATACATAACCAATTAAAAAGTGCGAAAAGATTAAAAATAAAAAGTATTACACTAGACACTTTGTCTTCACCAAGTGATGTAAGAGACTTAGGCAACACATGGCCTTGATTGTCAAGAACTCTTACGATCAATCTTGGATCCCGAGACGACTCACACACTCTATAATGGATAATGGACAATGGATGATGGTGGTGGATGTTGGTGTTATGGTGGTGGTGGGTGAAGTGTGAGAGAGGTGGTGTGCCAAGGGATCGTTTGAGCTTGAGCCAAGCACTCCTATTTATAGGCTGAACAGAAGCTCGGGCACGGCCCCGTGTCGACATCCTTCTCTGTCTTCATTAATTGCTCTTGTCTTTATTAGTTGACCACGGCCCCGTGTCCGCTGGGCACGACCCCGTGTGCAGAAGCATATCTATACTATCAAGATTTGCCTGGATTCTGCGAATCTTATAGTTGACCACGATCCCGTGTCCGCTGAGCACGGCCCCGTGGTGGGCAATGGAAGCTTCTACAACTTTGTCTTTTATGTTGACACTTGGGCACGCCCCCGTGCTCACTGAGCACGGGGCGTGTTCAGCCTTCTGTTCTCTTGTTTTGCTTGTGAATATGCTTTCGGGGAGGTCGGGCATGCCACGTTTGTTCCTTTTCTTGTATTTATGTTAGATTTAGCTGCCTTTTTGCTTCTTTTGTTAATTTGAGCTCACTTAATCCTGAAAATACAAAAGGAAGACAAAAGCACACTTTTTCCAACATTAGTACTAAAAAAGGGTTAGTTTTATGCCACAAATGATGTAATTTATATGTTGCATTTTGCACACATCAAATACCCCCACACTTGAATCTTTGCTTGTCCTCAAGCAAAACTCTTTATAATGTGGCTATACACTCCCAAATGGAATTGGTAGAAAAGGAGGTTTTTGGGCTTGTCATAGAGTGTCGGGACTTCCAAGATTCTTTATCAAGCTTTATTTTTGTTTATTTACAATCCTATTCGTCATGATTTATTTAAAACTTTTCATAAGATAAATTACTTATTAGGGCATAACATGCCTCTTTAAAATTCTATTTATATACAAGTTCACATACCTCACGGGGGATCACTCAACACTCGGCCGAAGATGTATTTTAGTGAATCACTCGAGAGCGGCATGGAACTTACTCCTACCATAGGCTTGCCAAGCAATCAGTCCTCCTTTTTAACTATATACCTTTGTAAATATCAAGAGGACTTTTGGGTGAAGGGTTAGGCTTGGGTTATATGTAGGTGGTTGGGTTAGTGGTTAGTAGAAAAGGGCGAAAAGGCGTAAAAAGCGCCGGTTTTCGAAAGACTTTTTATTTTTTGCAATTTTTATTTTGATGAAGCTATTATTCAAACAAAGTTATTTTTGATGAACTTGTTTGTTTTATTTCTTTTGCTTCATCAACAAAACATATTTTTTTTTCAAAGTCAAACGAAAAACCGAGCTTGTTACTAAAACAAAGGGTTAGAAATAAAAAGGTTTTGGTGGGTGAAAGGGTGTTTGGTTTGGGTTAAAGAAATGAAAAGGTTTAGGCTCAAAGGGGTTAACTAGGGGGATTTTGGGTAGGTGGTAAAAAAAATAATGGTGTAGAAATAAAAAGGGTTAGTTCTAATGCCTCCATCATTTACTTACTCGGGTTTAAGTTGGTATGGACCGGGAATGTATTGTCGTGGCAAGTTCTAGAGTTGTAAGAACCAAGCGGCTATTCACACAAGAAACGAAAAATGAGCATTTAGTTTAAAGATATATATTTGTATGCTCAATAAAGGCTCAAAACTCGCTTTTGTGGGAATGGGTTTTGATGTGATCAAGTATATATAATCAAATTTTAACTAAGCTTGTCATGCCGTTTCATAATTTTCATATGTTGGTTCTTTTTATCACGACACTATCGGTTGTAAATTTATAAAAATATAACCTTTTTAGAAGTTGAAATTCCCAAATTAAACCTAGACAAGTAAAAAAAATGAGGTGATTAGCGGTTCCAATAGAGTTTTGTGTAAGGCTTGTTATTAGGACTTGCAAGATTCAAGGTTTTAGCATCCCCCCCCCCCCACACTTAAATTACACATTGTCCTCAATGTGTCCCAAAAATAAGTTTTTAGGTTGATTGAATGTGTAAAAGGCATGGTTGCAAAAGTCGCTAGGCGCTCCCTAGTCGGTCGACCGGGGAGTTGAGAGTACTCGGCCTAGGCGGAGAGTACACGGGGAGTACTCGGACATGCCAAATTATAAAGAAATTAGTTTTCGGAAATTAAATATATGTCAAATAACATAAATTTACTAATATTTATAACAAAATACGTGAAATTGATATTCATTCTTTAATATGATAGGAATATAAATTATGTTTTATTTTATTTTAAGTCAAACTCGGCCCGGGTTGACCTACTAGATCCGATTTTGGCCAATGTTGACACTATTTGATCGATTCCGAGTAATTAGTCGGAGTTGAAGAAAGTCGCCTCGGCAACCTACCTTGTAGCGACTACTCGGGGAGTACTCGGCCTTGGAAACCTTGTTTTACAACCATGGTAAAAGGTGTGAAAAAACAAAAATTTGTGTTACTGGGCGCTGGACATGGCCCCGTGTTGTCCGGCCACGGCCCCGTGTTCAAGTGCCAGTAACAAAAATTAAACAAAAGAAACAGAAGCCTGGACATGGGGGCGTGTTGGGTGAACACGGCCCGTGTCCAGTTTACCTGAACTGGGTATTTCTGCAGACTGTGCAGCACGGGGCCGTGTTGGGCGGACACGGCCCGTGCCGAACTTGCTGTTAATGAAGAAAATTGTCGGATGGCCCTGTTTTCCTGCCTGTGGTGCTTGTTCAAGTTTCCCTTGTATCCCTTGCCATCATGAGTGCGTTTTATTCCTGAAAATTAAAACTAACTAGAAAACATAAAAGTTAATCTAAACTAAACTAAGGACAGTTCCGCGGAATGCCTCCGTGGTGCGCCACGTTTATAAGGGTCCTTGGCTAGACCCAAAGCCGGGTCATATGTCACTCAAGTGGGATGTTTTGCATCCCATGTTACACCGTCGGAGAGCGTTATCCAAGCTTGAGTCTATGACCTTCATGTAGTTGACCGGGTCTTCGTCTTCTACTCTTTTCCCAACTCCAAACTTCACTTCCTCGTCCCCAAACTTCAATGTTAGTGTTCTGTCATTCATATCCACCACTGCTTGGGAGGTGGCTAGAAATGGCCTCCCGAGAATGAGAGGGACATCGGCATCTTCCTCCATGTCTAGGATGACAAAGTCGGCCGGGAAAACGAAATTGTCAACTTTAACCAATAAATTTTCAGCGACACCTTGTGGAAATTTGACGGATCTGTCGGCGAGTTGTATGCTCATCTTTGTAGGGCTTGTTGTTCCTAGGACGAGTCGTTTAAACATTGATGTGGGCATGAGGTTAATGCTAGCCCCAAGATCGGCTAGTGCATTACGAATGGGGGATTCCCCAATTGAGCAAGGAATCGTGAAGCTTCCGGGATCAATTTTCTTTTGCGGGAGTTTATTGAGTAATAAGGCGGAGCATTCTTCGCCTAAGTTAACTAATTGCAATGATTCAATTTTCCTTTTGTGAGTGAGGAAGTCCCTCATAAATTTTGCATATTTAGGCATTTGGGTTAGGACCTCGATAAAAGGAATATTAACATGCAATTGTTTTAGTAAATTTTCGAACTTTGCGAATTGCTCATCGGACTTTTGACGATTTAACCGGCCGGGGTATGGAACCGGAGGAGTCTTGGTGGGCTCTTGATTTGGTTGAGAAGCCTTTTCTGGTTGGGGCGCGGGTGGAGTCGTGGTTTGGCTGGATTGGCTTCTTTCAACCGGCGGTAATGGAGCCTCCTCGGGACCCACGGTTCGGTTTCTCAACGTGATGAGATGTACTTGCGCTTTTAGGTTGGTTTCGGTATTGCTTGGTAACGCGCCTTGTGGTCTCTCGGAGAAATTTTGAGCTACTTGATTTAATTATTTTTCAATGTTTTGAATGCTAGCTGGTTGATTTCTAAAATTCGATTCCAATTACTGAAATCGATCCGAGTTTTTCTTTTCGGTGTCGGAGATGAGGCGAGATACAGTATCTTCGAGCCTTTCTCTTCCACCTTGTTGTTGAGAAAAGTTTTGTGGTTGTTGAAAGTTAGTTCGTTGTTTTTGTTGGTTACTACTATTGCCGGGATCTCTCCAACCAAGGTTAGGGTGGTTACGCCATCCTTGGTTGTAGGTACCCGTTGGTGGACCCGACGGCCTAGCTCTATTATCAATGTAGTTTACCGTTTCTGTTTGATCGTCTACTTCTTTCATACAACTACAATTTTCATGTGGTCCACCACACCCCTCACAAGCCATCACCGAGGCCGTTTTTGCCATTTTTAACTTTTTGATTTTTGAAGAGAGGGCCTCGATTTGGGCTTGTAAAGAAGTGCTTTCATCAACCTTATGGGCGCCCGGGGTAATAGATTTATTACCTCGGGGAGTGTGCCACTGAAAATTGGTTTGAGCAATTTCCTCAATTTGATTATATATTTCATTTGGGCGACGATTACCTAGAAGTCCCCCGGAGCTAGAATCAAGTGTTTGTCTTGTGTGTGGCAACAACCCATTGTAGAAAGTGGATACTTGTTGCCATACCACAAGACCGTGATGAGGACACTTTCTTAGTAGCTCCTTGAACCTTTCCCAAGTTTCATATAAGGATTCCCCATCCTCTTGGGAATATGTATTAATTTCAGTCATTAATTTAGCCGTTTTAGCAGGAGGGAAATACTTATATAGAAACTTTTGGGCTAGTTCATCCCAGGTGTTTACCGAGCCAACTGGGAGGGTGTTAAGCCAAGCCTTAGCTCGGTCTTTTAGTGAAAATGGAAACATTCGAAGGCGGATGGCGTTGTTTGATGCTCCATTGATCCGAAAGGTATCACATATTTCTAAGAAATTAGTAATATGTAGATGGGGATCCTCGTCCGCAAGCCCATGGAAGGTTGCGGAGTTTTGAAGCATTTGTATCAAATGCGGTCGAAGTTCGAAGTTATTGGCTTCGACATTCGGTGCATTGATAGCGGCGCCGAGATTACCTACAGTGGGCCGTAGGTAATCCATAAGGGTACGTTGGTCCGCCATTTGAGGTGGGTCCCCTGAAACTCTCTCTTGGTTTTTAGCCTTAAGTCTTTTTCTGAGAAAGCGTTCGGGTTCTTCTAGAGGTTCTTTTATGTCTCTACTAGAACAGGAGCTCATGCACTACGTAGGAAGTCCAAATGTGGCGTCTGGGTTCCAAGTCCTGCAATGAAAACAGAAAAGAATGTTGGTCAGAAGGTTCACCACGGCCCCGTGTTCAGTGAACACGGCCCGTGGTCGGAGATACATTGATTGTTTTCTGGATCCCTGTTACTGGGAGTTGGACAAGGCCCCGTGTTGCACCGACACGGCCCCGTGCTCAGCTCTCTGTAACTCGGAAAATAAAAACTGCCAGTAACAACGTTGGGCACGGCCCGTGTCCGACCAGGCACGGCCCGTGCTGAGCTCTGCAGAAGCTGAAAAACTAAAAAATCCTAAAAAAAATAGAAAAATAAGAAAAAACGATTAGGCCGTTGATTCCTAACTTTCTTAAAATCCTTGTGTCCCCGGCAGCGGCGCCAAAAACTTGATGTGCGTTAGGTGTATATATAGGTTTAAGTATATTTTAAGCCCTTTTTACACTTTCTTTAGCCAAGTTTTAAATTTATCAAACACGATATTTACTAACACTAAACACACATATGGGCAAGTGCACCCATCGTGAGCGTAGTATAGTGTTGGTAAGATACCGAGGTCGTCCAAGGAAACAAGAGCTTTTAGTACCGGTTTATCCTCAACGTCTAATCAAATCAAAAGTTTAGAAAAATGTTTTAAACTAAGAAAAATAAAAACTAACTAAAATGCTGAAAAATAAAAATAAAAATTAAAACAGATAGGCAAGATGAATCACTTGGCTCCGACTCGTGTTTAATGTAACCTTTGATTATTTCCGCATTTTTGCACAATTTAAGAGATTATCTTAGTTATTGTAGTAGGCCCCTCTTTTAGAGGTGACGTTACCCTCAACCCAGTAGTTTGAGTCATCAAGGATACAATCCTAAAGGGTCGGATTATTGAAAGATAATTAATTAAGTTATTAATGCATAATGTGGTAGGCCCCTCTTTTGAAGGCGACGTTACCCTCGGCTAAGTAGTCTGAGTCAGCAGGGATACAGTCCTAAGTAGCCGGGTTCATGTTTCAATAGTAGTTTAACTTATGAGGGGATCAAAGAGTTTGGACCCCCGCCATCCAATACCGTTAAGTATTGAAGGAGGTCCTACTAAATTTGACCCAGGTCCTTTGCAGGATCTATACACTGAACAATGGCAAGACTCTTACCAAACCGTTCCCTTAACCCCCGACCAGGTAGCCAACATACCTCCATATAGACCGTGGAGATACGAATGGTGAAAATCTTTTATTTTATATAGACAGTAAAATAATGCCAAGACACCACGGACAAACGATAAGGAAGAATCACCTTCAACATAAGAAACTAGTTATTAAAGTCATTAATACATAACCAATTAAAAAGTGCGAAAAGATTAAAAATAAAAAGTATTACACTAGACACTTTGTCTTCACCAAGTGATGTAAGAGACTTAGGCAAACATGGCCTTGATTTTCAAGAACTCTTACGATCAATCTTGGATCCCGAGACGACTCACACACTCTATGATGGATAATGGATGATGGTGGTGGATGATGGTGTTATGGTGGTGGTGGGTGGTGGGTGAAGTGTGAGAGAGGTGGTGTGCCAAGGGATCGTTTGAGCTTGAGCCAAGCACTCCTATTTATTGGCTGAATAGAAGCTCGGGCACGGCCCCGTGTCCAGTGGGCACGGCCCCGTATCCACATCCTTCTCTGTCTTCATTAATTGCTCTTGTCTTTATTAGTTGACCACGGCCCCGTGTCCGCTGGGCACGACCCCGTGTGCAGAAGCATATCTGTACTATCAAGATTTTCCTGGATTCTGCGAATCTTATCGTTGACCACGACCCCGTGTCGCTGAGCACGGCCCCGTGGTGGGCAATGGAAGCTTCTACAACTTTGTCTTTTATGCTGACACTTGGGCACGCCCCCGTGCTCACTGAGCACGGGGCATGTTCAGTCTTCTGTTCTCTTGTTTTGCTTGGGAAGATGCTTTCGGGGAGGTCGGGCATGCCACGTTTGTTCCTTTTCTTGTATTTATGTTAGATTTAGCTGCCTTTTTGCTTCTTTTGTTAATTTGAGCTCATTTAATCCTGAAAATACAAAAGGAAGACAAAAGCACACTTTTTCCAACATTAGTACTAAAAAAGGGTTAGTTTTATGCCACAATTGATGTAATTTGTATGTTGCATTTTGCACACATCACATGCGAAAATCCTACCTGCCTTTACCGCAACCGTTGAAGATGAGATTGGGATCTACTAAACACCTTGATTTCAACTAATTCAGTTGTTTTGCCGGCCAAGAAGAAGAAGAAGCAGCAAACACGAGTAGTACAGTGGCTTGCGATGGTGGTGTCGGCGAGGTGGTTACAATTGCCTTTTCTGAAAGAGAGAGTGAGACTTTTGGGCAACGTTTTGGAGACCGGATCGGACCGGACGGTTCCACCGGTTCTACCGGGGTTCGGCTATAATAGCGATCCGATTCATGTGATTCGTTAACCACCGAAAAAACCGCCCGGTTTGTTGCTTTTGGGGGTCGGTCGGTTGGACCAGTTCGGCCGTCGGACCTGTAACTTAGTTTTTCTTGAGGAAATGACCAATAATCCAGCCTTCAACGGAACTCACAACCGTTGATACAGATGAACAGCGATGAACATCCAAAGATGGATGGATTGGGCGCTACATTCATTGGTGAATGAGCATGCAAGAAGAAGAGGAGCCATGTTGATAGAGGTGGAACGGTGATTAGCAACCAAAGTTCAAAAGAAATCAAGAGAACTTGAAGAGAAATGAACTTTAAAGCTTGATTTTGATATTTAAAAATCAAAATGAAATGTGAAAAGGTTTAGCCTTTTAGGATATGGAGTGTTTCAATGAGTTCCAATTTCCAAGAATGAATACTTTTTTAATTTGTCATGTTTCTCAATGTTATTTTTAAATTTTTTTTTAATTATTTTCTGTTGTTTTTATTAGTATTGTTTTTTTTACTTTAATTACATCTTTGTCTAAATTACCTTTACAACCTTATATCGCAAAGTCCGAGACATTATACTTTTTTTATCTATGTTTAATGACGTTAATATCACGAACGTAGGGATGAGCTCGGTACCGGAACCGAAAGTACCGGTACCGAAAATCCTCAAAAGTGGGTACCGGTACCGAATATACCCGGTACGGTACGGTTCGGTACCGGTACCGGTTCGATACCGTTATTTGAGGGTAAAAACAGGTAAATACCGGTACCGGACCGGTACCGAACCGGTACCGGTACTGAAAATGTCAAAAGTCGGTACCGATTCGGTACCGAAAAGGTACCCGGTTCGGTAAATTCGGTACCGGTACCGGTTCGGTAAATTCGGTACCGGTACAACCTTATTTTCTGTTGTTTTTATTAGTATTATTTTTTTACTTTAATTACATCTTTGTCTAAATTACCTTTACAACCTTATATCGCTAAGTCCGAGACATTATACTTTTTTTTATCTATGTTTAATGACGTTAATATCACGAACGTAGGGATGAGCTCGGTACCGACCGGAACCGAAAGTACTGATACCGAAAATCCTCAAAAGTGGGTACCGGTACCGAATATACCCGGTACGGTACGGTTCGGTACCGGTACGGTACCGTTATTTGAGGGTAAAAACAGGTAAATACCGGTACCGAACCGGTACCGAAAATGTCAAAAGTCGGTACCGAAAAGGTACCCGGTTTGGTAAATTCGGTACCGGTACCGGGTCCATTTTGCTCATCCCTACACGAACGTAACGTGTGTAACAAAGTCAAAAATGCATAACTTCACATGCGGGCCCCACACGTTAATATCATCATCGTTATGCGTGTAAGAAGTCACAAACGCTATGTCGCTGCCGCAGCGAGCGACACTTGTCAAAATCATATTCAATTCTATACTATCTTAAAAGACAAAGTCGGTGGAAGCCCCACAGACTTTGCCTTCCTCCCCAATACTTTCACAATGTTGCAATTTTAATCCCTTCATTTTGGTATCTTCAAAGTTTCATAAAATGACAAATTTAGTTCCTAATCTAATACTCAATTTTACAAATAGGTTGCTTTTGACACCCAAACTTTGTGATAGTTTCCTTTTCAGCCACAACTTTGTTATAGTTTCCTTCTTACCCCAAAACTTTATCAAACTTTATCCTTACCCTTTCTTAGCCCCTTAAGTTTAGTGAATGCAATTTTTAACCACTTAACTTTTTAAAAACTTTGTAAATTCCACTTTGACCCCCTCGAGAGATTTTGGTTTGACAATATAAATTCGAGTTATTCGGGTCGCGTGTAATACATTATGATTGTACGATATAAATTCGATTTACCTTCCGTTTTGATCCAATCGCAATGAAACAATAGGATACATCGAGTTCAATCGGATACGTCAAAACGTGCGTTTGCATATGGTTAACACATCACATAACGCTTGAACTAACCCGTTCAGTATTTGCGATGTACCCGTGCCGCAACGCGCGCGGGTCTTTTTACTAGTTCACTCTTAAATTTATACACGTTTATAAAAATCCCATTTTAGATTTATTATTTTGCACCTTTATATGTAACAAAATCAATTAACAGTACATCATCTTTTTTCTTGGTTTTACTTTTTCTATAAACTATATTTTTTTTTACCCCTTTAATTCATAAACTTAACATTTTCAATTGTTAACGGTTCTCGTTCACCATTAGTAGTTGAAGAGGTATGCTCTCAAATACTATGCCGACATACGCAACAACAAGCATGGGTCGCGCCCAGAGAGCCATACCCAGCTCAAACGTATGTGACACTTAGTCATTTTCAATAGATTAGCGCAAGCCTCGTCAGCACGAGCATGTGACAGTAAGGCATAGTACAGTCAGTACAAAGGTCAGAGCATACAACCAATAGGCACACGCCAGGCTGTGTCCAGTAGAGGTGCATGATGAACGATCGTGCATGAGACAAGAAGTACAAAAGGATAGTGACGTGTCGCCGATCACCATGCGCCAACCACTGCTTCATAATCTCCATTAACCGTTAGGATAGACTCGGCAACATGGACAACTGCCTGGCCACGTGGATCCATCCAATGTACGTCGTCTTCCCATTTACCTGCAAACACTAATGGTTGTGTCCAGGGGGACAAATGGGATATTCCTTGATGTCGACGTCGAACCCAAAGCTCATCGGCCTATCTCATTCGTTACTATCTTCGGCTATAAATAAAGGGCTTCACCTCTAGGTTTAATGATCGCTCTCTTGTAGGGCTGTAAACGAACCGAACGAACACGAACAAGACTTTGTTCGTGTTCGTTTGTTAAGAAATATATGTGTTCGCGAACCGTTCACGAACAGTAATCGAACGAGATTTTATGTTCGTGTTTGTTTGTTAAGGAAATGAACATGTTCGTGTTTGTTTGTGTTCGTTTGTTAATTTTAGGCAACGAACGTTGATGGACACAAATGAGCACAAACTAATGTTATGAACACAAATGGAAACAAACGAACACAAACAATCGTTCATGAACATAATATATAATACACTGACACTTATTAGATATTTTATTTGTCGGAATTTTGAAGCATTTAAATAAATATAAAACTAAAAACACTAATGAACTATCGAACACAAACGAACATGTTACCGAACGTTCACGAACATAAACGAACGAACACGACCTATGTTCATGTTTTTCCATTTAACTAAACGAACGAAATTTCTTGTTCGTGTTCGTTTGTTTAATAAACGAACGAACACAAACGAACTTCCCGCCGAACGGTTTACGAACTGTTCGCCGAACGTTTGGTTCGTTTACAGTCCTACTCTCTTGCTTAACACACACATATTATCCTCAAAACAAGTTTTTATTCTCATGTCGGAGGGACTTTTATAACACATATATTTGGGGACCTTTCACATGGGAAATTATGTAGCCTTGACTTTATCCAGAGATGGCCATACCTAAAGTTAGGTTTCCTCGTCCCATAAGTAAATTGTTGTCACTCGCTAAAACGCTTCTAAGTCTGATGGATTTACTCTTTAACACGCTCTAATTTTGATGGGTTTACTCTTTAACATAGCTTTGAACTTAAAATTCAATACATAACTAGCGAAAACAAGTCTTAATATCCCGTAAGGCATACAGGCCCAAATCAAAACATAATTGTATAAAAAAAAAAAAGATAACTAAGATGCCAATGCATAAAATGGGGATAGCCTTCACTCGAATTAAGTAATGGAAAGAATGATTATGATTTATGAACATTTCATATAGCCATTTTAAGTCTGATTATTAATATGTTAAGAGGGGGGGGGGGGGGGGGGGGGGGGTAGGATTTTTTTTTTTTTTTAACATTGGGTTAATTCGATCTGCTGCTAAAATCATTGGTGATAAGATTATTTATGTACGATCATTTTTATTTTTACTTAGATATGTACATTCATATAAATTAAGCAATTTTATTCTTAAAGTATTTCTTTGCTTATTAATAACGTACAAAACATGTTTTTGAGTTTTTGGAACTATTTAGTGTTTAGTGGAGATTTCAAATGAGAAAAATTACAAATTAAGAATAAAAAAAATATAACGAATAAAGGATACAAAGATAATTTAAACAAATCATTTAATGAGTCTATTATTTATTTTTGTTATTAAAATTAATGAACTCTAATCATTTAATAAACATATCTTATAAAATAGTTGTGCACCTTACATAATAACAACAATCTTGCACATGATCTTACATATTCAACGTTTCCTACACCATTAAAACAAAATTTTGGTGTAGGATACAATATGTGTAGGACTCAAACACTTTTAAATAATTTTGCGACTCATAATAAAATATGTGTAGGACACAACATTTTTAAATAATTTTGTCACTTCTAATAAAATTGATGTAGGAGCCAATACATTAATGGTGGTGAAAGAGGAAATTATGATTGCATTAATAAGACTTGAGTAACT
Organism: Helianthus tuberosus; assembly: GCA_030545235.1. NCBI lineage: Eukaryota > Viridiplantae > Streptophyta > Magnoliopsida > Asterales > Asteraceae > Helianthus > Helianthus tuberosus. The sequence continues at coordinate 64,626 of JARYGA010052873.1, forward strand.
CTTTAAAACATTTATTAATACTCTACATCAAATTGTCTATACCACCCTTAGTAATTAAAGCATTAATTAAAAGTGGACAAAGATGATATCTTGATTCACAACCCCTGATAAAAAAATATGAAGTCTAGATTAATTCATTTTACTTCTTTTAAGAAAAATCTTCTCAAATCAAATGAACCTCTCCTTAGTATTTATTTATGTAAATATTTGTATTTATGGATTTGATTTTTTTTTTGTATGGATTGTTTCTTTGTATTTTCTCTATAAATGTGATAAATATATAAATATAGAAAAATAAAAATAATAGTCTTTATCATTTACATTCTTCAACAAATATTGATGACCTAATGAAAGAAACATAATTAAACAAAGCAATGAAAACCCCTCTTTCCTAATGCTTTTACCTCCTCACGTTTCCATCTTCCACCCCCTTTGTTTTCAACAATGTTATCCTTGCTCTCTTTCACCTTAGAGAGTTGCTATTAGCTTTTTAAGTGAGTTTTTTCATCTTATCTTACTTCATCCCTATTACCGATAATTTTTTCTCCACCTCTCATCTTTAAGACCATGTGTAGTAGCAATATGAAGTGACGTGATCTTTGCCACTTCACGCCCCAAAATGCCGGAACACCGCTCCCATGGGCGTGATCTTTGGTTTTTTGCTCTTGGCGTGATTGTGAAAATGCCAGGGCGCTTGGTCTTTGTTGTTTTGGTCTTAATGCCATGTGTCACTTCATGCCCAAGGAAGGGGCTTAAAGATCACCTCCACTACATATGGTCTAATACACAACTGAAATGGGTATCCATAAACTCAAATAGAAATTTGTGTTTTGTAAACTCTACATAAAAGCGTTATCATCAATGTATGTGGTGAAGTTTATATCACATTATTGCTTAAAATGTCACGGTGCATATGAATTCATAACAATAACTATGTACTCCTTTCGGAGACAATTTGTCATCATCAGCACAAGTGGTCATTTTTCTCTTGTAGAGGTCAAATATGCAACCAACGATTAAGATGATGTATTGATATTTAGAAATATAGAATTAAAAATGGTTTGGAAAGCTAATACTTCTTTTAACTTGGTGCAGTGGTTAACGACAATCGTTAGTGTTTCATGTGGATTATACTACTTTCATAATTGTGCAAACGTGGGATTAAGGTGCTCGTCGATCTAGTTGAAGGGACGCTGTCTTGGGGTGCAACGTATGTTCTTAACTTGACGTCCCTGAGATGCCAAAACATGATTGAAGCACCACATGAGCCAGGAGTTGATTTTCTAGAGTATTTGTCCATATTTAATTGTACTTGTTCGAGTTACTTTTGTACAAACCATAGACTTTATTGGTTATTAATTTTTGACATGGCCCAAAATACTAGCATCAAACCAATATAATGGTGTAGGTTGTGGTGCATTTAATCTTAGAAATCTAGAAATTGTTGTAGAAAAAACACCAATGTAACCAAAACTTTTAGTTGGCCAATACAATTCATAATATTAACATGTTTAAAGGTATTTAAAAAGTTACTATTTAGGTTTTGGAGGGTTTATTTAAAATGTATTAACTATTTAAATTAAATTATATATACACTAATTTTTTTTCGTTTATCAATCCTCAACCGTGAGATTAAACTGGAATTTTGAACTTCTTCATTCGCACTTCATTTTCAGTAGCTTTTTTTTACTAGTGGGAAACCCGCGCGTTGCGGCGGAGTCGACAATACGAGGCGGGAAAATAATTCAAACATTAAAACGGCAAAGAATCATATGTTCACTACTAAAGTTTTCTTATTGTATGTATTATTTTGATCCGTGTATGTGCTCGCCCAGTTCACTGGATTCGATGAACATATCCTGCAGCACTTGCAGGCATAACAAAATTTATGACCAGGTGAAAAAAAATAATAATAATCAATGCTAAGAATTAATAGCAAATACAAGAACTAACAAGACCATTTCCAAAATCCATCTAAAAAACACTTAACTAACTTAATTATAGTTTTACTCATTTGACGCATGTTTGTTAGTTTTTTCCTTCTCACTGATCTACAAATTATTTTACTTGAGCCTAATACAACTATCTTTAGAGCAGGTGGGAAATTGATGAACATGACGCCCTTCTTTGCATCCTGAAAGGTCATATTAGATAGTTTGTTAGTAGGTGGTAATGATAATAATGTAGTTCATCATGATATTTGTAACACATGTTGTTCAGCATGATATTTGTTGTCACCTTCAAGCCTTTCTACTTCAACATACTTGTCAAATGAGGCATACACATCTCGGCAACCTTTGACATCAAGCTGAAGATCTGACTGTAAGATTAAATATATTATGTTTTAATATTTAATTTAGTAGCCATTATAATCATTTACATAATATAGATCAAAATATATAATAACCTATTAAATAATTAGTTGGTAATTGTTGATGGACCATATTACCCTTATTAACTAATTAGGTTTCCTCCTGGGTGCTTATATAATAGAGGTTAAAGGGTTACACAGTTACACACTTAGACTCATAACCTAATAATCATAACATCTTCGACCTCTTCTCCATACCGAATCCCCTATTCGGTTTAATCATCACCATCATCAGTTAGCACCCCAGGGAGGAACCAGATCACATTGACAAACATGTCGAACTCGACGGCATCATCACTCACTGGATTCTCCACTGCACTGTCTGCTGTAACATGTATGTTTTCATGTTTTCCCTTACGTTTAAACAGAATCGTTCAACATGTGGTATCAGGGCATATGTTGATTAGTAGGTTCTGTTTTGTATCCGTAAATCTGGTATAAAACTAGAAAACAGTTTTGAAAACCCTAATAAAATTCCGTTTTGCCATCCGAAATCCTCATTGCGGATCATTACGGATCTGGGTTTTATCATCTTGAATGCATCTCGGATCATCTCGGATCATTACGGATCTGGGGTTTTATCATTACAGATGCATTACGGATGAATGTTTGAATGTTTTATCTTAGGGTTCATCATATGTTCATAAGAAAATTCGTAAATTCCTTTAGTTTTGGAACGGATTTGGATTATTGGGTGTTTTTCCTGTTTTGATCTATTTTATCTACTAAACAATTTTCGAAATCTGTTATTGTTATTAATGGATATAATATTCGAAATAAACAGATAAATATAATTAACATTTAAACAGGAAACATAACCCCATAATCCCAAAAATTTCGGATTTTGAACCTTATCAATTAATAACTGCTTAAATTAAGGATTTTGTAGCTTGAGGAACACATCCCGGATGAACATCTGTTCGTCCATTACGGATCAATAACTGTCTGATCATTTTGGATCATTCCGGATGAACATTCCGGATGAGCATCTGTTTCGTCCATTACGGATCAATAACTGCCTGATCATTTCGGATCATCTCGGACTAAGCATCACCATCTCGGATGAATCCAAGACGTAATTCATCCGAAATACGCGTCTTGGACACATCCGAAATCATCCGAAACCATCTGAGATCATCTGAAATCATGAGTGTTCATAAAATTTCAAGACTTATTCGAAATCCTATTACTTTATTGAGCAGTTCGATCCGCGCTAACATGTGGTTTGCTGTTAAATAATTGGTTTTGTAAATACTTAGTTAATTAATCAGAATCAGATAATGCTTTACAAAACCAAAATGGCTTAACTTGAATGAGCTTCTGATGTATCATTTCTGGCCAAAGCTGATTTGATACATCTACTTATCGTTTAAGTATTACGAAAGCTATGTTAGGTGTGCATTATGAACGTGAATTTCTTAATATCTGGCCAAAGTTGATTTAATTCATTCATGTATAGCATACTCAACAAGTGCATAACTAAAGTGATTGTTTCATTTCTGGCCAAAGCTGATTTGTCACAACCACTGTGCACACATGCTTAAACGATTACACTTCTGGCCAAAGCTGATTTGTTTTCGTTTAAGTAGAATTTTAACTAAGTCTATTATTTTGATGTTAGTAATAGATAATATCACAGCTTCATAATGTAAAATGATCATTATTTATGCCTGCCTTAGTATAACGTGCCCTTAGATCACATTAGAACTTCTTTCTTAGTATCATAACTTGCTCATCTTATTTCCACTACCAGCTCCCAATTGCGGGATTCCACCATTGACTAGTGATAACTTTGCTGCATGGAAGGATGCTCTCATGCTTACGCTTGGGCTGCTAGACTTTGAATATGCTATAAGAGAGGATAAGCCAGTGGAACTTACTACTCAAAGTACTGCTGCTGAGCAGTTAACTCATGAAAAGTGGACTAGGTGTAACCGCATGTCTCTCATGTTCATGAAGCAGTCCATTAGCAATGCAATCAGAGGAGCCATTCCTGATTCTGAAGATGCTAAAACCTACTTGGCTTCTGTGGAGGTGCAGTTCAAGGGAACGTTTAAAGCACACGCTAGTACCCTTATCCTCAAGCTGGTGATAACTAAGTATGATGGGAGGAGCGGCATTCGCGAGCACATCATGATGATGAATGACATGGCCAATAAGCTGAAGGGGCTGGAAATGGAGATCAGTGATGGTTTCCTCGTTCATTTCATCATTACTTCGCTTCCTTCGTCCTTTGAAGCATTCAAGATTAATTACAACACTCAGAAGGACAAATGGACGATGAGTGAGCCGGTCGCTATGTGCGTACAGGAGGAAGAGAGTATGAGGATGATCGCACTACTGATGTTGCTAACTTCACCACCTCCAACTCTAAGAAAAGGAAGAACAATCATCAGAGGAAGGATGCTTCAAAAGTCCAAAGGCCTAATCCTAATACAAGTGCACCTTCCAGCTCTAAGAACTCCTTAGGCAGAATCCACTGCAAGTTATATAAAAAGGCAGGACATATGCAGAAGGAATGCCCTGAATTTAAGGAGTGGCTGGCTAAGAAAGGTAACGATTATTTTATGATACTTGAGTCCTATAATTTAAGTGTTCCTGCTAATTCTTGGTGGTTTGATTCTGGTTCTATGGTTCATGTTACCAATTCAACTCAGGGATTCCTTACAATCCGGAAGCTGGAAAGAAACCAAAGAACGCTTAAGGTTGGGGATGATCGAGAATTAGAAGTGAAGGCCATTGGAACATTACAAATATTAATGAAAATAGGTTTATGTATTAAACTTTATGATACCTTATATGTTCCTGAGGTAACTCGGAACCTTGTATCAGGACCAAAGTTAGACATGGACGGTTTTATTGTTTCCCATGGTCATCGCAAACTCTCTATCCTCTATGATTCTGTTCTTTATGGTACTGGTATTCTGGATGGTGGTCTCTATAGATTAGAACTAGATGATAATTTTTCCAAATCTTTGTTGTCATATAACATTAATGAATCACTCACAAAGATGAAAGAGAATCGAGACTTAGAGACTTCGTCCATGTTGTGGCATCAACGTTTAGGCCACATCTTAAGAGAACGATTAAATCGTCTCGTAAAGGATGAAGTCTTACCTCCTCTCGATTTCTCTGATTTTGGAACATGTGTCAAATGTCTTAAAGGTAAAATGACATTAGCGAATAAGAAAGGTGCCACTAGGAGCTCTAATTTATTAGAACTCATTCATACTGACATTAGTGGTCCCTACCAAATCGCTGGCATAACAGGACATACTTCATTTATCACATTCATTGACGATTATTCTCATTACATGTACTTGTATCTTATTAAGGAGAAGTCTAAATCTCTTACAACTTTTAAAGATTATAAGGCTGAAGTTGAAAAGCAATTAGATCGTCAGATTAAAGTTGTGAGATCAGATAGAGGCGGTGAATATTATGGAAGACATACTGATGTGGGACAAGCTCCGGGTCCATTTTATAAGTTTTGTAAGGGCCAGGGGATTGTGAACCAATATACCATGCCTGGTACACCTCAGTAGAACGGTGTCGCTGAAAGAAGAAACCGTACCCTTATGAACATGGTGCGCAATATGTTAGCCAACACTAATTTACCATTATTCCTCTAGACTAAAGCATTAAAAGCAGCTATTCATATACTCAATAGAGTTCCTTCTAAGTCTGTCCCTAAAACTCCTTATGAACTTTGGACAGGAAGGAAACCGAGTCTTAAATATATGAAAGTATGGGGCTGCATTGCTGAAGCAAAACTTTACAATCCTTTCCTAAGGAAACTTGACCCTAAAACAGTTACCTGTTTCTTTATCGGGTATCCTGATAATTCAAAGGGTTATCGTTTCTATTGTCCTTCCCATGTCACCCGTATTGTTGAAACCAAACGTGTTGCGTTCCTGGAGGATTTCAAGGTCAGTGGGAGCAGTACCAACCCTTACAAAGAATTGCAAGAAGTACAAGACGCGGGGGGGAGAGACTCGTCGCTTACCATTACTCCGATTACTCCTCTTGTACCCAATGAAACTACTGCACCTGAAGCTACTGCACCAACTCCAAGTTTACCTCTACAATCAGAACCCATTATACCTCATGACGAAGGCACATCAAACGCTCAAAACCAAGACGACGCTGAACCCGATAACCCACTCAGGAGGTCATCTAGGCAAAGAAGGCCTACTAATTAGGATGATTATGTTACCTACCTGACTGAAATGGATCCCGGAAAGCTCAATGATCCTATCTCTTACAATGAAGCCATTAACAGTGATCAGTCTTCTGAATGGAATAAAGCGATGATTGATGAGCTTGAATCCATGAAGAAAAATGACGTTTGGGATTTGGTAGAATTACCCAACGGTGTCAAACCCGTAAGATGTAAATGGGTGTTCAAAACAAAACTGGATCCGAATGGGAACGTTGAACGCTACAAAGCGAGATTGGTTGCAAAGGGCTACACTCAGAAAGAGGGAATTGATTATCAAGAGACGTTTTCACCCGTCTCTCATAAAGATTCATTAAGGATCGTCATGGCCCTAGTAGCTCATTTTGATTTAGAGTTGCATCAGATGGACGTTAAAACTGCTTTCCTTAACGGAGACTTAGACGAAGATGTTTACATGAAACAACCTGAAGGCTTTAAACCTGAAGGTCAGGAGCATCTAGTTTGTAAGTTGAAGAAATCCAGAAATCCATTTACGGGTTAAAACAAGCATCACGTCAATGGTACCTCAAGTTTAATGAAGTCATGAAGAAACAAGGTTTTATGAAGAATAAAGTGGATCAATGCACCTACCTCAAGATGAGTGGGATCAACTTTACTATACTTATCCTTTACGTAGATGATATTCTATTGGCAAGTAATAGTTTAGACATGTTGCATGAGTCGAAGCAGTTACTCTCGCATAACTTCGACATGAAGGATCTCGGAGATGCTTCTTACGTCATTGGCATCGAAATTCACCGAGATACACACAAATGGATCTTAGGATTGTCTCAAAAGGCTTATATAGATCGTGTCCTTATACGTTACAACATGCAACAGTGCAAACCCTCCGTCGCTCCAGTAGTTAAGGGAGATGTTTTCGGTTCATTCCAGTGTCTGACAACAGAGGTTGAGAAGGAGCAAATGAGCCATATACCTTACGCGTCAGTAGTCGGGAGCCTAATGTATGCTCAAGTCTATACTCGCCCAGATATTGCTTATATTGCTGGAATGCTAGGCCGTTATCAGAAAAATCCTGGCCTAGACCACTGGAAAACAGCTAAGAAAGTACTTCGATATCTGCAAGGGACGAAAGACTATAAACTGACTTATAGAAGATGTGATCATTTAGAAGTGGTAGGCTATTCTAATTCTGACTTTGCCAAATGCAAAGATGACAAGAAATCCACTTCAGGCTATAGTACTTGTTTAAGGCTAAAATGAGTGTTAACTCCTGGTCAGGCTTATCTAATACTCATAGTAAATGATTACTCGGCTAAGTGGGAGAATGTAAGATTAAATATATTATGTTTTAATATTTAATCTAGTAGCCATTATAATCATTTACATAATATAGATCAAAATATATAATAACCTATTAAATAATTAGTTGGTAATTGTTGATGGACCATATTACCCTTATTAACTAATTAGGTTTCCTCCTGGGTGCTTATATAAGGAGACTTATGTAAAGGTTAAAGGGTTACACAGTTACACACTTAGACTCATAACCTAATAATCATAACATCATCGACCTCTTCTCCATACCGAATCCCCTATTCGGTTTAGTCATCACCATCATCAGTTAGCACCCTAGGGAGGAACCAGATCACATTCACAAACATATCGAACTCGACGACATCATCACTCAATGGATTTTCCACTGCACTGTCTGCTGTAACAGGTATGTTTTTATGTTTTCCCTTACGTTTAAACAGAACCGTTCAACACTGACACAATATATAGATTAGTAAGAAATCAGAAGTCCATACAAAAATTGCCATTCTTAACATTTAAGTGAGATTTTTACCATAAAAAGACTCCTTTCTTGTTGATTTGTAGTCAGCATTTATACATTCAATATAAGTCATATGGTGTCCTTCAAATAACTGCTGAATCATACCCTCCATAACTGTCCCTGTCACAAGAAAAAAGTGTACATAAGTATGTATTCATTTATCAAGAATAAACAATATTCAAGTTTGGTAACTAAAAAATAACTCTATACCTTCATTTTGTCTTCAAGTTTCTCACAAAAAACTCGATTTAGTTCTTGAACATCATGTTGCATAAAAGAATCATATGTATCCCAGCCAAAAGACTTGGTCACTATACCTGAAGCTTATAAAATAAACTCTGTAAAGCAAGAGGAATGCTCCCTGGTGGCATATCATTTTCAGTTGTTGGCATGTGATACACGGCAGATGTTGGTGCAGTTGTCTGTCGACTTCATCTTCGTTCGAGTCTTGGATTAGAATAGATGAAACAAGTCACACAGTTCGAGATTAACAGGATACAGAGGTGAATAAGCCAGTTCAAACGAAGTGGCCAGTTCAAACGAACTGGACCAGTTCGTATGAACTGGAGATGCTTGTTCAAATGAACTGGAAATAGTATAAATAGGTGACTTGTTCTTTTCATTTGTAACTTTTAGATTTCGGTAGCGAAGCTCTGCCGAAGTGTCTCCAAGTCTGTAAACGCGTTCTAATCAATACAAGAGACAATTAATAGTGAATATCAAGCTGAAACAAGATCTAATCTCTGAATTCCGCCTTTGATTAGATCAAGAACTCTTCTGATCGACTCCTATTGGTCGTTACTCGATCCTACAAGTGGTATCAGAGCTCAGGAGGAAGAGCTCTTGCTATTTCAGATAATATTCGCCGACAAAATTCTGCTTCTACACCTTTCTGTCACAATTTTTCAAAACTAACCAAGATTTTCTGGATAAAATGGATTGATTTTGAAGTATATTGTGCGAAATTGTGTTTTAGATAATCCGTGAAAGAGTTAGACCTTAAAACTGACTAAAACTCAATCAATTTGGTCAAAAACCAACCTGTTCGTTTGAAAGTATTTCAATTCGCATGAACTGGAACTTTGAACTCAAATCTAGAACGATTTAGTGGACATTATTGAGCAGAAATCACTTCATTACAATCGGAATTTGTTGTAAAACAATCCTACTGTTTTAATTTCATCAGATATCGGAGTTTGAGGATTGAAAAGTTCAGTTCATTTGAATTGAACTTGATCAGATCGTTTGGGTTTTTAATTCAGGTTCGTTTGAGAACCCCAGGTCGTTTGAAAGGTCACACGAAGTGAGCTATTCCGTTTGAAAGATCATACGAAGTACCTAGTTCGCTTGAAAAGTTATACGAAGTGAACTTGATTGTTTGATACTAGTTCGTTTGAACTAGTCCGTCTGAACTTCAGTTCGTTTAAACATCAATTCGTTTGAAGTTCAACAGTTTGCTTGAAATATATTTTTTAGTCCATACGAGGTGACCAAGTGGCTTTAATACATCTTTCAGTTCACGTGATATACTCGGTCCACTTAAAATTCATTGAATATTGATCTGCATGTGAAATTGATAATTGTGTTGCACACTGATCAACTTACTTGAAGGTCCAATAGAATCGAGCTTTGAATTAAAGTTGTTGGGTACACCACGTGAACTGATTCAATCTACTTAGCCCACTAAATCGAACGGCCTAATCAAGAGTTGAGTGTAATAATTTTTGTCGACACAGCATTTAAGTCAACAGATCATAATGTGCTCATGTGATAAATTTGATCGGCCCAATCACACTTTAACATTATATGAATATTTCAGATTTGTCGGACATTTCAATTAAGATTACATGTGATTTCACTGCCCAATAAAACATTCGGCCCAATTGAATCATATTATAAATTGAGATTGTCGGCTTTATTAGTCAAAATACTGTCATCTCGGCTGCATGTGATCATATATGGACAACAAAGATTAAAGATTTTGTCGATGTAGTGGAGTCAGTTTGCATTAAATCAATTGGGCATTGTGATTTGTTATTGTGTTGGCCCAACTGATTACATAACTCGATAGGCCTAATTAAAAGTTTGACCATTCTAAACCCATATTACTTGGCACATCCAATCAAGCCAATTCATTGAGTGATTTCACTTGACAAACTTGATATTTTGTTTGAACAAATTGTTTGAAATGGCAGAAATATTTGATGAGAAAGAAAATGATTATCTTGAAAGTTTAAATCGTTGGTATATGAGAACTGTGGATAGCAATTATAGAAATGTAAGTGTGGACATTTGGGTTAAAAGTTTTGAACATTTCATGCGTCAAAAGGATGAAACGTTGGATGAGTTGGAAAGACGATTTGAAATTTTAATAGAAAATTTGAGAAAAAAGGATATTAGAATATCAAAAGATGAACATATATCAAAATTGGCAGCTGCATTACCTGCTAAATGGGATGAATTCTTGGTTGAACTAAAAAGGAAGGATAATTTTACAGAACTTTATCCAAAACAGTTCTTTAATGAGGTTAATGCAGAGTTTCGTAAGGAATATAAGAAAAAGAAGGAATTTTTGAACGAAATGGAAAAGAATTTACAAAAATTGGAATTGGATGTAATTACTGATATTGATAAAAGAATTCGTGTGTGTCTTGCAACAAAGAGTATTCTGAAATATGATATTAAAAGGAAATGTTATGTTGATGAAAGTATGAATCCTTTTGATTTCGTTAAACTCTTTTGCACAGGAACATACAAGATGGAAACAAAGGAAATTCCAAAGAATGAAGAATCTGTGAAAGAAGAATCTGGTTCTGAATCAGTGTGCTCAAAATATGATAAACTTGAGGCTGACAATGGCAAACTCTTGAAGAATGCATAAAGTTTGACATTGGAAATCAAGAAGCTGAAAGAAGAGAAGCAATCTGATGTTCAACAGATTCTTATGTTGCAAGAAAATTGTGAGAAACTGAAATCTGAAAATGTTAAACTGTTAAGTGATTTGAATAGTTTGACATTAGAAGACAAAATTTTGAAAGAAAAAGATAAAGAGTTTAAAAATTAAAAATTAAAAATTAAAAATTGAAAAACATTTTCAAAGTCAAATGAAGGTTTTAGAAGATGAGAAATCTGTTATCTTTAACAATAATCTTGAAAAACAAATTGAAATAAATTCTCATCTTCAGAAAATCATTAGGCTTGAAAATGAAGCTGAATTTTCTCGGAATAAAATTGATGAGCTTGAGAATAAATTGAAAGGTTTTGTGAATTCTACATCACATGTCTGTCCAAAACCGATCAATTCAGTTCCAATAAGTGACAATGTCACAAACTTTAACAAAGTCAAAGTTGAAGATTGTGATGAGAAAACTGATGATGATGTTGAGAAAAGAAAAATATTTTTGAAATTAAATGAAATGTTTCAAGAAACTGTTTTACATTCTACTGAGAAAGGTGAATGCTCAACGCAAAAACCTGTAAAGAAGAATGTGGAACAAAAACAAAAGGATAAAAAACCGAAAAATGTTCAAAAAGAAAATAAAAGCTCATCAGTTCAATCATCCAATCGTGATAAAAAATCACAAAAATTAGAAAATCAAAACTCAAAGACTGTTGGTAATAGGTGGTGCAGGTTTGACCACAGTGCTTCAAAGCCAAATCCAGTTTTCATGTAACATCTGTGCTTGTAATCTTTATGAACAGTACAATTATCAATAAAACAATTTTATTTGATCCCAATGTTTGTTTGGTTATGTTTTACATTTTTCATGTTTTGACTTTTATTCAATTTCAAACTCTATATCACTTTCTAGAGAGTTATACGCAAACTGGTGCGTAAACATAGCCAGTTTAATGCGAAAAATACTCCGGAACATCAACATATACTTAACATACCTTAAATAACCCTTACATAACTTAGAAATAAGTTTTGAAGGCTTTGGTATGGCAAAAACAAGTTAATTCACTTACAGGGACTAAACTTGACAAACTGTGAAAGTATGCTAATTTGAACTGTAACGAACATTCCGGAACATGACCATAAGTTAAACATACCATAAATATCCTTTACATAGCTTAGAAATAGGCTTTGAGGGGTTCCGTATGCTAAAATAAACTTTTGGGGTCATTCAGGGACTAAAAGTGTCAAAAAGTGCACAAGTTTGCATTTTCGCGCATAACTTACGTTCTGAATACATCCGGACATCCAAAAATTTATGTAAGCACTAAAATATTTTATTTTAGTGTTTGGCATAAGAAAAATCCATTCGTCACGCCATTTGGATCATTTTTCGCGCTTATGCGCATTCCGTCGTAATTAACCGAACAACGTAACCGTACGGCTAAACGAACCGACACCCGAGATATTTTTGAACACATTTTAAGTTCCCTATACTTTAACTTCATTTTAGAGCTTTGAAATGGGGTTAACGGGGCTTAAACGTGTCAAAAAAACGCATCGAAAACCAAGTTTTGAGGTTGCAGGGACTGAAACTGTAAATCTGCCAAACTAGGTCCGTAAGTAGGGGCCAGATGCAGCAAAACGTTTTTTTTTTCAGCTGTTAACAGCCCTTAACACTCTCCAAAGGCCAAGTGCCAACTGTCAAACTCTTATGATGGATGGCAAATGAGTTACCACAACTTTCCAACAAGTGTACGGCTTAGATCGTGCCCCCTTTTCCAAGAAATTATCCTAACGGTGAACCGAAAACTATAAATACCCACCTTATGTTCACTCATTCCTCACAATAATCTGATCTAATGTGCTCTAAGTTGAAACCTTTGTTTCATACATGAGCTATTTTGATCTAGATTAGCATTCGGGGACCCTTCGTAAGTGTTCCTTCGTTCTTTTATTTCTTTTCGAGTCCGAAAGTCAAACTTTGTTTGACTTTCTGCATTGACCAGTTTATGGTCAATGCGAAGTTCATTTGAACTTCACAACGTGATTGTAATCACGATGGTTATAGTCCCTTGTGACTATGCCTACTGATTACCACGTTGTCTAGGGTCGTAAGGGTAAGCGATCTGATAAATCGCTTATACCTTCGAACCCGACCCATTTGGTCGATCATTAGGATCCGACCAAACACATTAGGTGACCATAGTATATAGGGAATAACCTTCCAAGGTTATACCTTATGGTCGCTTCGTTTAAGTAGTTGTATGATAGGTAGTTTATATGCCTTAGGTAAATTACCAAAATGCCCTTTTGATGCCAAAATTCATTTTAAGCATATGTAACATAACTTTTGGTATCTAAACTGTTTTGGTAACAATATTAGATATGTTAAGGCATATTTTACTTGTCATAGGACTAGTTAGGCATTCCGAACGGGTTTTACGCGAACGACGCGTTAAAGTAGCATAAGCTACCTAAACGGGTCGTAATGGGTCGTAAACACTTATGTTATGTTTCATTTAGTATGTAGGCTTTGTTAAACCATATTACACGAGTCTCCATACTCATTTGGTTTACGAACCCGCATTCTATCCGATCTTCCGATTTAGGTCCGGTATATTAACATAGTTACCTATATTAGGTGCCGTTTGATTCCGTGATCTCTAGCATTGCTTGGTGGTTATCTTAGGACTTCTGAGCAATCTAAAGTGAGTACATAGACCCCTCTTTTACTGTTTTCCAAACTGTTTTGGGGTGAAACACATGTGCCTACTTGTTACTTTCATGCTTTCCATGTTTTCACATCATATACCTGCTATGTTCGTTAGTACATTATAGTACATGTTTTACATTACATTTCATGCTATGTATGCCCATTGTGTGCGTACTTAGTACAATTGCTTACATCACATGCTTACATTTTGGTATGACATTTGGTTTGTTTAACATGGAACAATACATTCATTAACATTGATCACGCCGTTCGTTAGTAGGTAGTGGTACCATAGGAATTGACAACTCCCGTTCCTGAAATCCTGGGTTTGTTTGGATTGGAAGGAATGACCGAATTCGATATACATAACTTAGATAAACCTTTAATTTGTTTAAGGGTTTATCGCCACAGTCTCAAGGCTTGGATGTATGCATTTTCACAATACCGCATAGATGTTTATATCAGTATAGCATGCATTTGTTCCACAAAACATAACTTTGATTTAAACCATGTTTTACTTCAATACCTTGATTTTGTGCATTTTACATATGGTTTAGTTGATATATTTCAGATACTATACATGACATTTTTGGATACACATTACACGATTTACATTAGACATAAACATTTGGCATTGATATACACAATTCATGATTTACATTAAACACAGACATTTGATATGGTTTACACAATAACATTTTGACATTTGATTATACATAAACAATTTACATTGGTGGTTTGGTTTGAGTAAGTGATTAAGTAACGAGGCGTGTGTAATATGATACAAGCATGGTGGATACGCCGCTGGTACTTCCTATATATAAGTGTTTGTATGGTATTACATATCGTAGCGTTATTTAAATCATTTCAATTTATGACACATGACATTTTATACAAATAACATACTTTTTACAAGACACTGTTCACAAACAACTTATCTTACACAAACTCATTTTTACATGGTTATTCATTTAACCTTACATTTATTTATACATATCATCTGATCTTATCGTTTTTCAAATGATTTATAAGACAAAGCAAATTACAAGGTTCATGACTAAACATTTTCTTAAATACAAGTCATGAATCATATTTTTACAAAACCTATGTATCTCACAGGCATTTTTATGCTGACGTACCTATTTTCACATGTGTTTTCAGGAGCTTTTCCATAGGATGATGATCGTGACACTAGGGCGGACCTGTGCCTTAGAGACTAAAAATGAAGACAAACTAGTTTAATTATGTTATGAACACTTTGTTTCCTGTTTAAGACAATGTAACACTCTTGTTTAATAAATAAAATACAACTTTGTATGCCATGGTTATGAAACAATTAATTCTGTTACAACACTCCCCGACGTTTTCTGTTAGGTTAACCCTTAGAGGGGGTCAAGCTCCAAGAAAATAGAGAGAAAGAACACAAGAGTTTGATGCAATTTTTTCTTAATATTCCCACTGATGCGAATTACATATAAATACTTGAAAAGAAACTAACTCCTAATTTTAAGCAATAAACAAATGCAATACTGAAAAGAAACGTGCAGCACCTATTCTCCTAAATTAAAGTAAACATGCATGCATAGTGGGGAACATGACTTTGAAATGGAAACATGCAAACGTGGGCAAACTTGTGCATCACACTAAATCTTTTGACTTGGGCCTGGATCATTCTCATTGGCAGTGGGCTTCAGGTCATCAACTCCAACTCGTGGGCTTGCATCAAGCATGTGGACTTGGGTTGTGGAGATCGGGATCGTATCATTTTCCGCCACGTTTTGTATGTTATACGTGGTCGGGGTGTGACAGAAGAGTTGGTATCAGAGCCAATGGTTATAGGGAATTAGGTTATTAGTAATTCTTTGACCTAGACTATAACCTTTCTAGGACCCTAACACAAGTTATCTTGTGTTTAGATCTTAAAACATACACATCACCTATCCTTAGGTGATTATCAAAACAGAAACCAAATTTTCCGAAACGATTTTTTAAAAAACAATCTTCTGTTTTTGAATGATTTATTACAAGGTTTTGAACCCTCTATTGTAAGGTTTTGAACCCTCTGTTATATGGTTTTGAACCCTTCCAGTTTGGTTTTTTGGCCTTGTGCCTTCAAATTTTCAAAATCTCGTCAAGGTTTTGGGTTTTAAATAATGTGAACACGTGCAAACTGGAAGAGTGAATACCTGTATTCTGGGTTTTCTGTATAGGCAAGCACTTCGTATATATCTCATCAGACGCGAGACCAGTTGTGCTTACCTGGGAATTCTTAGGATGAGTGTTCACTTATAGGCGAGCCTGTCTTCGCGATACATTATTTTTGACCCATTTACTTTGATTAGTCACTGTGTGTCGTTTGTTAGCTTGGTAATGCGGACGAATGACCACCATCTTTGCTTTTTTTTATTTTGTTTCATCTCATTCTCTTCATCGAATCATCTCACTCGTTTCCTTTCATGTTTCCTCTTCTAGAATGCCTCCTCGACGCGAAAACCAGTTAGCGACTGCCGAACTGGCAGAAATCATTGCGCAGCAGATGGCTGCTCAATTTCCAAACCTCTTTGCTCAATGGAACCAAGCCAACAACAACAACAATACTCCATGCAAATACAAGGATTTTAACTCGGCTAAACCACTCAAGTTTAGTGGTTCTGAAGGAGCGACTGGGCTTCTTCAATGGTTCGAGAGCATTGAGAATACTTTTCGCCACGTGCAGTGTCCTGACAATCGCAAGGTCGAGTTTTCTTCGAGTGTGTTTCAGAAGAGGGCTCTCATATGGTGGAACGGGGTTATGAGAGACCGTGGTGCAGAAGTTGCTCTAGCACAGACATGGGCTGAACTTAGAGCTCTTATGATGAGGGAGTTCTGTCCTCGTCATGAACAGCGAGCGTTGGAGAAGAGTTTGATGACTTGAAGCAAGATAGTGGTGAGCACAGGGCGTATACTGATAGATTTGAGGAGTTGAGTCTGCTTTGCCCGACTATGGTTACCCCACTCGACAAGGCTATCGAAAGGTACATCGACGGCCTACCTGACTCGGTACAAGACATCATTACTGGTAGTAACCCTACCACACTCCGTCAGGCTATCGAGTTAGCAGCGACACTGACTGATTCGCAGATTCGGAAGAATAAGTTACACAGGAAGGATGACAAGGGCAAGAAACAGTCGGCTGACAAGGAAGATAGCAAGAAAGGTCAAAACAAGAATGGAAAGAATTCTGGTTCTTCGAGAGGGTCAAGGAAGCGTAAGGCTTCCCAAAATTTTGCTGTCACTGCCCAAGCTAACCAGGCAGCTCCCAACCAACCCGCACAGCCTCCAGCGAAGAAACCCTATTCAGGGAATGCACCTTTGTGCAATAGATGCAACAGTCACCATCAGCCGCAACATCAGTGCCGTTTCTGTAATAACTGTGGGAAGTCAGGTTATCTTGCCAATATTTGTCGATTTGCTCAGAATCGGGCAGTTCAGAACCCGGCTCAACAAGTTGCTCAGCCTCCTGCTCAACAACAGGGTCAAGCTGCACGACCACACTACCCACCAGGTGCTTGTTATAACTGTGGGGATCTGGCCCATTACAGAAACCGGTGCCCAAGGCTGGCTAACCAGAATCAGAATCCAAATCAGAATCAGGCTCAGGCTCGAGGGCGAGCTTTTAACTTGAATGCCCAAGAGGCGCAGGCGGACGATAATGTGGTGAACGGTACGTTCTTTATTAATAATCAGCCTGCATCTGTTCTTTTTGATTCAGGTGCCGATAAGAGTTTTGTGTCATTGTCTTTTGAGCCAATGCTTCGCGTGTCTAGAACAAAACTAGGTAAACCTTTGACAGTAGAAGTTGCTAGTGGTGAACCCATTGTTCTTGATTCTGTTCTTCGCAACTGCCAGTTGAACCTTAACGACCATCTTTTTCCTATTGACCTCACACCTATGCAACTTGGAAGCTTCGACGTTATTGTGGGAATGGATTGGTTATCCAAGCATCACGCAGAGGTAGTTTGTTTCGAGAAGATCGTTCGTGTGCCGCTTTCAACAGGCGAGATCCTACAGGTTCAAGGTGAGAAACCGTCTGGTGGTCTCAAACTCATGTCTTGTTTTAAAGCTCGGAAATATCTGCGGAAGAACTATGTGGCCTTCTTAGCACATGTTACAGCAGATAAAGGCAAGGGTAAGTCTATTTCAGATATTCCTGTCGTTCAGGATTATTCTGAAGTATTACCTGAAGATTTAATTGGTCTACCTCCAGCACGCCAAGTCGAGTTCCGTATTGATCTCGTACCTGGTGCAAATCCCATTGCCAGAGCTCCATACCGTCTTGCACCATCTGAGATGTAAGAGTTGTCTAAGCAGCTTCAGGAGCTCTCTGACAAAGGTTTTATCCGTCCTAGCTTTTCACCTTGGGGTGCTCCCGTTCTTTTTGTCAAGAAGAAGGATGGATCTTTTAGGATGTGTATCGATTATCGTGAGCTTAACAAGCTTACCATCAAGAATCGATATCCCCTACCTCGCATTGATGATCTCTTTGATCAGTTACAGGGCGCTTCTTACTTTTCGAAGATTGATCTACGTTCTGGGTATCATCAACTTCGGGTGCATGAAGAAGATATTCCCAAGACAGCGTTCCGCACTCGTTATGGGCATTATGAGTTCACAGTCATGCCATTCGGTTTGACTAATGCTCCTGCTGTTTTCATGGACTTAATGAATAGGGTCTGCAAACCTTATTTGGATCAGTTCATCATTGTTTTTATTGACGACATCTTGATTTACTCTAAGACGCTAGCTGATCACGAGCAACATCTTCGTCTTACTCTGGAACTCCTAAAGAAAGAGCAACTTTTCGCCAAATTCTCCAAGTGTGAATTCTGGCTTAAAGAAGTTCAATTCTTAGGACATATTGTCAACGAACGAGGTATTCATGTAGATCCCTCCAAGATCAGTGCGATTAAGGATTGGGATACGCCTACTACTCCTACTGAAGTTCGTTCTTTTCTTGGTTTAGCGGGTTATTACCGCCGCTTCATTGAAAACTTCTCAAAGATTGCAGTTCCTCTAACTGCTCTAACTCAGAAGAACAAACCCTTTGATTGGGGATTCAAGCAAGAGGAAGCTTTTCAACACTTGAAGCAGAAACTTTGTGACGCGCCTGTTCTAACTTTGCCTGAGGGCAATGATGATTTCGTCGTTTATTGCGATGCATCTAAATTGGGTCTTGGCTGTGTTCTGATGCAAAGGAACAAAGTCATAGCATATGCATCGAGGCAGTTGAAGATACATGAGAAGAACTACACCACTCATGATCTTGAGTTGGGTGCAGTTGTCTTCGCTCTAAAGATCTGGAGACACTATTTGTACGGTACAAAATGTGTGGTTTTCACAGACCACAAGAGTCTTCAGCATATCTTCAATCAGAAAGAACTCAACATGAGGCAACGACGTTGGGTCGAGCTTCTAAACGACTATGACTGCGAAATTCGCTACCATCCTGGTAAGGCGAATGTCGTAGCCGATGCATTGAGTCGTAAGGAACGTACTAAGCTTCATTGTGTACGTGTTCAATCTGTTATACAAGCTCGATCCGATATCTAAGCCCGCATTTCTCAGGCTCAACAATCTTGTGTTTCACAAGGTTTAATGGATAAGGAATTTCCCTATCACATAACACCTGCTCTGGAACTGAAGGACAATGGATCGTATTACTTCATGGACCGTTTGTGGGTCCCAAGCCAAGATAACCTTCGCACCTTGCTTATGGATGAAGCCCATAAGTCACGTTATTCTGTTCATCCTGGCTCAGATAAGATGTATAAGGATCTTCGTATTCACTATTGGTGGCCTGGTATGAAGAAAGACATTGCCTTATACGTATCAAAATGCCTTACTTGTCTCAAAGTTAAGGCTGAACATCAACGTCCTTCAGGTTTATTGGTGCAACCAGAGATCCCAGTTTGGAAATGGGAAAACATTACTATGGATCTTGTTACCAAACTTCCACGCACAAAGAAAGGTCAAAATGCCATCTGGGTAGTTGTTGATCATCTTACTAAGTCAGCGCATTTCTTGCCAATCCGTGAGGATTTTTCTGCTGACAAACTTGCTAAAATCTATGTGGATGAAATTGTAGCTCGACATGGTGTTCCATTGAACATCATTTCTGACAGAGATGCTCGTTTCACTTCTCATTTTTGGAGAACCATGCAATCTGCTATGGGGACCCAACTTAATCTGAGCACAGCTTATCATCCGCAAACGGATGGTCAATCTGAGAGAACAATCCAGACTCTGGAGGATATGCTTAAAACTTGTGTGATCGATTTTGGTGGTAGTTGGGATTCACATCTTCAGTTAATTGAATTCTCCTACAACAACAGTTATCACACCAGCATCAAAATGGCTCCTTTCGAGGCTCTCTATGGTCGAAAATGTCATTCACCAGTCTGCTGGAATGAGATCGGCAAGGCTCAACTTACTGGACCTGCCCTCATTTTAGAGACAACAGATAAGGTTAAGAAATTTCGTGATAACCTTCAGACAGCTAGAAGCCGTCAAAAGAGTTACGCGGACCCGAAACGCAAGCCTTTGGAATTTCAAGTCGGTGATCGAGTATTACTTAAGGTCTCACCTTGGAAAGGTGTGATCAGATTTGGAAAGAAAGGAAAACTTGCACCTAGATACGTTGGACCATTCAAGATCGTCGAAAGAATCGGAAAGGTAGCCTACAGACTTGAGTTACTCCTGAACTTGGAAATGTTCATCCAACTTTTCACGTGTCCAATCTCAAGAGGTGTTTAGCTAATGAGAACCTCCACATACCACTTGACGAAATTCGTGTTGGTAAAACACTGAAATTTGTTGAGAAACCTGTGGAAATCATGGAACGTGAAGTCAAGTGGCTTAAACACAATCGCATTCCTTTGGTCAAAGTTCGCTAGGAAGCTAAACGTGGACCCCAGTTTACTTGGGAATGCGAAGATCAAATGAAGGCGAAATATCCGCATCTTTTCCCACGAGTTTCCTCTAACTAAAATTTCGGGACGAAATTTCCACAAGTAGGGGAGACTGTAACATCTGTGCTTGTAATCTTTATGAACAGTACAATTATCAATAAAACAATTTTATTTGATCCCAATGTTTTTTTGGTTATGTTTTACATTTTTCATGTTTTGACTTTTATTCAATTTCAAACTCTATATCACTTTCTAGAGAGTTATACGCAAACTGGTGCGTAAACGTAGCCATTTTAATGCGACAAATACTCCGGAACATCAACATATACTTAACATACCTTAAATAACCCTTACATAACTTAGAAATAAGTTTTGAAGGCTTTGGTATGGCAAAAAACAAGTTAATTCGCTTACAGGGACTAAACTTGACAAACTGCGAAAGCATGCCAATTTGAACTGTAATGAACATTCCGGAACATGACCATAAGTTAAACATACCATAAATATCCTATACATAGCTTAGAAATAGGCTTTGAGGGGTTCGGTATGCTAAAATAAACTTTTGGGGTCATTCAGGGACTAAAAGTGTCAAAAAGTGCACAAGTTTGCATTTTCGCGCATAACTTACGTTCTGAATACATCCGGACATCCAAAAATTTATGTAAGCACTAAAATATTTTATTTTAGTGTTTGGCATAAGAAAAATCCATTCGTCACGCCATTTGGATCATTTTTCGCGCTTATGCGCATTCCGTCGTAATTAACCGAACAACGTAACCGTACGGCTAAACGAACCGACACCCGAGATATTTTTGAACACATTTTAAGTTCCCTATACTTTAACTTCATTTTAGAGCTTTGAAATGGGGTTAACGGGGCGTAAACGTGTCAAAAAAACGCATCGAAAACCAAGTTTTGAGGTTGCAGGGACTGAAACTGTAAATCTGCCAAACTAGGTCCGTAAGTAGGGGCCAGATGCAGCAAAACGTTTTTTTTCAGCTGTTAACAGCCCTTAACACTCTCCAAAGGCCAAGTGCCAAGTGTCAAACTCTTATGGTGGATGGCAAATGAGTTACCACAACTTTCCAACAAGTGTACGGCTTAGATCGTGCCCCCTTTTCCAAGAAATGATCCTAACGGTGAACCGAAAACTATAAATACCCACCTTATGTTCACTCATTCCTCACAATAATCTGATCTAATGTGCTCTAAGTTGAAACCTTTGTTTCATACCTGAGCTATTTTGATCTAGATTAGCATTCGGGGACCCTTCGTAAGTGTTCCTTCGTTCTTTTATTTCTTTTCGAGTCCGAAAGTCAAACTTTGTTTGACTTTCTGCATTGACCAGTTTATGGTCAATGCGAAGTTCATTTGAACTTCGCAACGTGATTGTAATCACGATGGTTATAGTCCCTTGTGACTATGCGTACAGATTACCACGTTGTCTAGGGTCGTAAGGGTAAGCGATCTGATAAATCGCTTATACCTTCGAACCCGACCCATTTGGTCGATCATTAGGATCCGACCAAACACATTAGGTGACCATAGTATATAGGGAATAACCTTCCGAGGTTATACCTTATGGTCGCTTCGTTTAAGTAGTTGTATGATAGGTAGTTTATATGCCTTAGGTAAATTACCAAAATGCCCTTTTGATGCCAAAATTCATTTTAAGCATATGTAACATAACTTTTGGTATCTAAACTGTTTTGGTAACAATATTAGATATATTAAGGCATATTTTACTTCTCATAGGACTAGTTAGGCGTTCCGAACGCGTTTTACGCGAACGACGCGTTAAAGTAGCATAAGCTACCTAAACGGGTCGTAATGGGTCGTAAACACTTATGTTAGGTTTCATTTAGTATGTAGGCTTTGTTAAACCATATTACACGAGCCTCCATACTCGTTTGGTTTACGAACCCGCATTCTATCCGATCTTCCGATTTAGGTCCGGTATATTAACATAGTTACCTATATTAGGTGCCGTTTGATTCCGTGATCTCTAGCATTGCTTGGTGGTTATCTTAGGACTTCTGAGCAATCTAAAGTGAGTACATAGACCCCTCTTTTACTGTTTTCCAAACTGTTTTGGGGTGAAACACATGTGCCTACTTGTTACTTTCATGCTTTCCATGTTTTCACATCATATACCTGCTATGTTTGTTAGTACATTATAGTACATGTTTTACATTACATTTCATGCTATGTATGACCATTGTGTGCGT
Source organism: Helianthus tuberosus (assembly GCA_030545235.1). NCBI lineage: Eukaryota > Viridiplantae > Streptophyta > Magnoliopsida > Asterales > Asteraceae > Helianthus > Helianthus tuberosus. Next base: position 87,801 of record JARYGA010052873.1, read on the forward strand.
ACTTAGTACAATTGTTTACATCACATGCTTACATTTTGGTATGACATTTGGTTTGTTTAACATGGAACAATACATTCATTAACATTGATCACGTCGTTCGTTAGTAGGTAGTGGTACCATAGGAATTGACAACTCCCGTTCCTGAAATCCTGGGTTTGCTTGGATTGGAAGGAATGACCGAATTCGATATACATAACTTAGATAAACCTTTAATTTGTTTAAGGGTTTATGGCCACAGTCTCAAGGCTTGGATGTATGCATTTTCACAATACCGCATAGATGTTTATATCAGTATAGCATGCATTTGTTCCACAAAACATAACTTTGATTTAAACCATGTTTTACTTCAATACCTTGTTTTTGTGCATTTTACATATGGTTTAGTTGATATATTTCACATACCATACCTGACATTTTTGGATACACATTACACGATTTACATTAGACATAAACATTTGACATTGATATACACAATTCTTGATTTACATTAAACACAGACATTTGATATGGTTTACACAATAACATTTTGACATTTGATTATACATAAACAATTTACATTGGTGGTTTGGTTTGAGTAAGTGATTAAGTAACGAGGCGTGTGTAATATGATACAAGCATGGTGGATACGCCGCTGGTACTTCCTATATATAAGTGTTTGTATGGTATTACATATCGTAGCGTTATTTAAATCATTTCAATTTATGACACATGACATTTTATACAAATAACATACTTTTTACAAGACACTGTTCACAAACAACTTATCTTACACAAACTCATTTTTACATGGTTATTCATTTAACCTTACATTTATTTGTACATATCATCTGATCTTATCGTTTTTCAAATGATTTATAAGACAAAGCAAATTACAAGGTTCATGACTAAACATTTTCTTAAATACAAGTCATGAATCATATTTTTACAAAATCTATGTATCTCACATGCATTTTTATGCTGACGTACCTATTTTCACATGTGTTTTCAGGAGCTTTTCCATAGGATGATGATCGTGACACTAGGGCGGACCTGTGCCTTAGAGACTAAAAATGAAGACAAACTAGTTTAATTATGTTATGAACATTTTGTTTCCTGTTTAAGACAATGTAACACTCTTGTTTAATAAATAAAATACAACTTTGTATGCCATGGTTATGAAACAATTAATTCTGTTACAACACTCCCCGACGTTTTCCGCCACGTTTTGTATGTTATACGTGGTCGGGGTGTGACATTTCAGGAGGGATGATGATCACCACAAAGCCAGACAATGCTATGATCTGAGTGTTTGGTGTGATAGTGGTGAATGGTACGATAACAGAGTGTGTTACAACTGTGGTGTTCGAGGGCACATTGCTGTTAACTGCCAGAATTGGAGTTATGAGACGAGAAGATGCTATAACTGCCAAATTAGAGGACACATTGCCAGAGATTGCCCAATGAGATCAAATGAAAGATCGAGGGTTAATTCTCAGAAAATGGCAAAGAAACCAGCCAATGTCAAGCCCAAAGAACAGAAAGTTCAAGAACCTAAAGTTCAAGAACAGAAAGTTCAAGAAAAGAAAGTGAAGCTTTCGCAGGGACAAAAAGATAGACTGAGGAAGAAAGCGAGAGAGTATCTCGAAAGGATTTTGTCCTCGGATACAACTGGTAAAACAGATAAAAGTTCTGATAAATCGTCTTGCTCACCAAAGAACAACAAATCAAGAAAAACGCATTCATCATATACAAATCTGAGGACGAAAGAGGGAAAAAAGAAGAAGAAAGTTTGTGGCAATGAATCTGTTTCTTCGGAAACAAAGGAGCCATATGTTGGCGATGAATCTGGCTCATCAAAGTTAGACAAGCTACATTCAGGCAATGATTCTGGTTCGTTAAAACCAGAGGAGCCATTTGTTGAGGTAAAAGTTGAGAATTCTGGTCTAACAATGGATGATGCAAATTTTCCACCATTGTTGAACAAGAATTCAAAATCACCCAAGGACCGTCAGGCTTGGGTGAATCTGTTTAAATGAAAAAACTGACTTGCCGGAGCTCCCAGGTTGGTAAGTGTGGAGCAGGTATCGGCACATTTCTTGAGAAATTCACGAAAGTGATATTTCGACTTACAAGTGGTAAATCAGGGAGATTAAGTTGTACTTGATTTTCTACATGAGATTGTGTTAAGAAAATCGGGAAATATAAAATCTGACAAGTGGTTAAAGAGAACAAGGTGATGAATGATCCCCATGTTTGATAAATGACTCACAAAACCAATTTTTCAGAAAAACCATTTTGATTAAAACAAACTTAAGTGTTTTGAAATCACTATGGGAAAATGTTTTGTTATCAGGGGGAGTTCTGATTGTTCAAGCCAAGTGAATGGAGAATTGAAGTAATTCTCATCATGTTGTCATTTACTTTGTACAGTTCATTTTCAAATTTTCCCAGAAAATCAAAATTGAGATATATTTTGATTTTAGGGGGAGTAAAAATTTAAAAAAAATTCGAAAATTTGAAAATGTCAAAAACATTGAAAAATGCAAAAAATTGAGTTTTGTTGTAAAAAGAGGAAATGATAGTAGATTAGTTGGACTGTCACAGCATGCTAAAGAAATGGTGTGATAAAATGTGATAAGCGATCTCACTAAAGATGTGACGATAGGCTCAGCTAGACTAATAGATTTGCGATAACGATACAAACCTAAAATGAAAAAGCCTAGTTCTAGTGGGAAACATGATTGAAAGCATAGTACTTAGGTTTGTCCTTCTTGATTGTGTGCCTACTCGGTAATCACTGATTGTCAAAAGACATAAAACTGGTTAAGTTTATGAACTTTCACAACTTTGCTAAAAAGTCGCTGTGATTGTGCATTTTATTTTGCAAAGATTTAAACTTGTTTTATTTCTTTATTTTGTTTAAGCATTGGACATCCTCTGCGTATACGTGAGTATCGACCTGGATGTTATTGCCTAAACGTTCTGATTTATTTTCTTTGGTGTTTCGTTTAAGCTTTGGATCACCTCTGCGTATACGGGAGTATCGACCTGGTGGTTAAAGCCAAAACAATTTCAACTTGTTTTATTTTTCTTATTTTGTTTAAACATTGGACTTTCTCTGCGTATACGAAAGTATCGACCTGATTGTTAATGTTTAAACATTCTGCTTTGTTTTCGCACAATTCACAGTTGATAAAAGTTTAAATGCATTACTTGAGTCAGTGTATTGCATGATGAGGGGATATGCTGAGATCGTGGGGTCCATAAGAACTTAGTGCAAAATTAATATACCTTAACGTATCAGTAAGTATTTCAAAAGTTTTTAGATTGAGTTTAAGTGGACAACAATATCGTCAATCTATGTGAATCGTTTAAAACTGAAAATGTTTAAAGCTTAACGGTGCTAGTGCTTTGTCTCATAAACTGATATGATCCTCTTTCGCAAACTCACAAAAATAGTGTCTGTAAATATTTCTTTACTGCATTTCTGTTATATCTTAAAATACAAAAAGATTTTAGTGTGTTTTAGCATAAAATTTTGAAAAATACAAAAAGATTTTTGACAACTGATGTTGGAGAGCTGATATTCAAAATTTCAAGTGCTGAACATGAAGAACAGGGTTGGGAGTGTGTGCTTAAATGAAGAAATTTATTTTGAGAAAGAAAGTTTGATTAGTTAATCGAGATCATTAATTTGAACTTGATGCAACTATTATTAGTAAGTTTTTCTTATTGATTTAAGTAAAAACTTATGTTTTTGGTGAGAAAATGTGTGCAGGAGTTGAGCTGAACAGAATTAAAGCCAGGATGTGATCTCAAGGTGATAGCTAATTCCAGACAGCGATCCCAGCATGATGAAAGGGGGAGTCTGACGAGGTTAGAGCCAAAGAGAAAATCCTGGTACATGCCAAGAAAGAAAAGAGACCAATCAAGATTGAAGAGTCGTCATGATGAAGACTCTCACTGAAGATTCCGTCAACATTCAAGGGGGAGTCTGTTGGTGCAGTTGTCTGTCGACTTCATCTTCGTTCGAGTCTTGGATTAGAATAGATGAAACAAGTCACACAGTTCGAGATTAACAGGATACAGAGGTGAACAAGCCAGTTCAAACGAAGTGGCCAGTTCAAACGAAGTGGCCAGTTCAAACGAAGTGGCCAGTTCAAACGAAGTGACCAGTTCAAACGAACTGGACAAGTTCGTATGAACTGGAGATGCTTGTTCAAACGAACTGGAAATAGTATAAATAGGTGACTTGTTGTTTTCATTTGTAACTTTTAGATTCTGGTAGCGAAGCTCTGCCGAAGTGTCTCCAAGTCTGTAAACGCGTTCTAATCAATACAAGAGACAATTAATAGTGAATATCAAGCTGAAACAAGATCTAATCTCTGAATTCCGACTTTGATTAGATCAAGAACTCTTCTGATCGACTCGTATTGGTCGTTACTCGATCCTACAGCAGAGCCGTCCCCAAAAACTCTCGAAAAATCTTTGGCCTTGGGCGACCAATGTTTTAAAAACCGATTTAAACCGGCCGATTGAACCGGTTAAATCGAATGCTTGGCTGACACGAATCATACCGGTAAAATAAGGAAACGAAAAAGAAGTTATACCACCGGTAAATTAGGTTATACCGGTTTAAACCGGCATACCGGTACCGATTCATACCGGGCCAAATGTCAAAATTTTGAACTTTTAATTTTTAGATGCCTAAAAAAGGTGACTATTTACCTTCTTAGTTAAAGTGTAAAACTTAGCGCCAACAATTGACAATCCACATCAATCAAAATTCTTCCTTACTTATAGATAGAAAATCATTGGATTTTTCAAATTAAGTTCTTCAACCGATCATCTACGTTTACCTTCTTTTGACTTTTGTTCAATCATTCATGTTGTTAATTGTTATATTGTTTGCTAATTGCTATATAATGTGTATTTAATCATGAACTTTTTGATAATTTTTTGACTATGGATTAACTTTTGGAATATTTTTTATTATGACATAATGTAGTTTTGGATTATTTTTTGAGTTGAAATTATATTTTATGGATTTATAGAGTTATTTAGTCAACATGGTTGAACCGCCCGTTACAACCCGGTTCAACCATTTCTAAGTCTAACCCGGTACGATTAAAATACCGGTTTTTAAAACATTACGGGCGACAAAAAGAGTTGGGCCCAAAATTATGGTTAAGGGGAAATGAACTTCTTCTAGATAGCATAATGAATTGCTAAAGAAAGTAAACCAACAATAATATACGCATATCAACAAAGAACTAAAAACATGGGAAAAATTGGGGGTGTGAACAATAGTTAAAGAAAGTGAGGGGTTGGTTGGTATAATAGCCCATCATGTGATCACATATTATCTGTGAAGTTATATCCGTAGTTTGGACAATTATCATACATGGTCTGCCCTTCATAGTAGATTGATGCGTGTGAAGTGTCGTATAGTTTTTAATGTATATTTTAAGCGCTTTAACACTTTTTAGCCAAGTTTTAAATTTATAAAACACGATATTTACTAACACTAAACACACATATGGGCAAGTGCACCCATCGTGAGCGTAGTATAGTGTTGGTAAGATACCGAGGTCGTCCAAGGACACAAGAGCTTTTAATACCGGTTTATCCACAACGTCTAATCAAATCAAAAGTTTAGAAAAAGGTTTTAAACTAGAAAATAAAAATAAAAATGCTGAAAAATAAAAATAAAAACAGATAGACAAGATGAATCACTTAGATCCGACTCGCCTTTAGTGTAACCTTTGATTATTTCCGCACTTTTGCACTTTTTAAGAGATTATCTTAGTTATTGTAGTAGGCCCCTCTTTTGAAGGTGACGTTACCCTCAACCCAGTAGTTTGAGTCAGCAAGGATACAACCCTAAAGGGTTGGATTATTGAAAGATAATTAATTAAGTTATTAATGCATAATGTGGTAGGCCCCTCTTTTGAAGGTGACGTTACCCTCAGCTAAGTAGTCTGAGTCAGCAGGGATACAGTCCTAAGTAGCCGGGTTAAAGTTTTAATAGTAGCTTACATATGAGGGGATCAAGGAGTTCGGACCCCCGCCATCCAATACCAGTGGGTATTGAAGGAGGTCCTACTAAAGTTGACCCAGGTCCTTGCAGGATCTATACACTGAACAAGGCAAGACTCTTACCAAACCATTCCCTTAACCCCCGACCAGGTAGCCAACATATCTCAATATAGACCGTGGAGATATGAATGGTGAAAATCTTTTATTTTATATAGACAGTAAAATAACGCCAAGACACCACGGACAAATGATAAGGAAGATTCACCTTCAACATAAGAAACTAGTTATTAAAGTCATTAATACATAACCAAATAAAAAGTGCAAAAAGATTAAAAATAAAAAGTATTACACTAAATGCTTGTCTTCACCAAGTGATGTAAGTGACTTAGGCAAACATGGCATTTGATTGTCAAGAACTCTTACTATCAATCTTGGATCCCGAGACTACTACACACACTCTATGATGGATGATGGATGATGGTGGTGGATGATGGTGTTGTGGTGGTGGTGGAGTGTGGGTGAAGTGTGAGAGAGGTGGTTTGTCAAGGGATGGTTTGCGAATGAGCCAAGCACCCCTATTTATAACCTGCACAGAAGCCCGGACACGGCCCCGTGTCCATTGGGCACGGCCCCATGTCCACTCGTCTTCTCTTTCTTCATTAAATGCAGTTTGTCTGCATTAGTTGACCGCGCCCCCGTGTCCGTTGGGCACGACCCCGTGTTTAGAAGCGTATCTGTACTATCAAGATTTCCTTAGATTCTGCGAATCTTAGAGTTGACCACGGCCACGTGTCCGCTAGACACGCCCCCGTGGTGGGTGATAGAAGCTTCTACAACATTGTCTTTTCTACAGACACTTGGGCCTGCCCCCGTGCTCATTGAGCACGGGGCGTGTTCAACCTTCTGTTTTCTTGTTTTTGCTTGGGCGGATGTTGTCGAGGGGTCGGGCACGCCACGTTTATTTCTTTTCTTGTATTTATGTTAGATTTAGCTGCCTTTTTGCTTCTTTTGTTCATTTGAACTCATTTAATCCTGAAAATACAAAAGGAAGACAAAAACACACTTTTTCCAACATTAGTACTAAAAAAGGGTTAGTTTTGTGCCACCTTTGATGTAATTTATATGTTGCATTTTGCACATATCAAATACCCCCACACTTGAATATTTGCTTGTCCTCAAGCAAAACTCTTTATAATGTGGCTTACACTCCCAAATGGAATGGGTTGAAGAAAAGGTTTTTGGGCTCGTCATCGAGCGGGATTCCAAGATTCTTTATTAAGTTTTATTTTTATTTATTTTTTCTATTCCTCATGATTTATTTAAAACATTACATCAGAAAAATTACTTATTTGGGCATAACATGCCTCTTTAAAATTCAATTTATATACAAGTTCACATACCTCACGGGGGATCAGTCAACACTCGGCCGAAGGTGTATTTTTGTGAAAACTCTCGAGAGCGGCATGGAACTTACTTCTACCATAAGCTTGCCAAGAAATCAATCCTTCTCCTTTTTAACTATACACCTTTGTAAATATCAAGAGGACTTTTGGGGGAAGGGTTAGGCTTGGGTTAAAGGTAGGTGGTAGAAAAGGGCGAAAGGCGTAAAAAGCGTCGGTTTTCGCAAAACATTTTTGTGACTTTTTATTTTAATGAAGTATTATTCAAACAAGCCTTCTTTTTTATGAGCTTTGTTTGTTTATTGCTAACTTTATTTTTCTTTTCTTCTTTTTTTTTTTGTTGTTAAGGAAGTCACAAGAAAACCGACCTTTGTTACTAAAATAAAGTGTTTAAAATGAAAAAGGGTTTTGGTGGGTAAAAGGGTGTTTGTTTTTGGGTTAAGAAATGAAAAGATTTAGGCTCAAAGGGGTTAACTAGGGGGATTTTGGGTTGGTGGTAAAAAAAAGGAAAATAATGGTGTAGAAATAAAAATGTTAGTCCTAATGCCTCCATCATTTACTTACTCGTGTTTAAGTTGGTAAGGACCGGGAATGCATCGTCGTGGCAAGTTCTAGAGTCGTAAGAAACCAAGCGGCTATTCACACAAGAAACGAAAGATAAGCATTTAGTTTAAAGATGTGTATTTGTATGCTCAATAAAGGCTCAAAACTCACTTTTTGTGGGAATGAGTTTTTATGTGATCAAGTATATATAATCAAATTTTAACTAGATTTGTCATGCCGTTTCATAATTTCCTTATGTTAGTTCTTATTATCACGACGCTATCGGTTGTGAATTTGTAAAAATATAACCTTTTTAGAACTTGAAATTCCCGAATTAAACCTAGACAAGTAAAAAAATTAAAAATTTTTGAAAAAATTTGGGGTGTTTAGCGGTTCCAATAGAGTTTTGTGTAAGGCTTGTAATTAGGACTTGCAAAATTCAAGGTTTTAGCATCCCCCCCCCCCCCCACACTTAAATTACACATTGTCCTCAATGTGTCCCAAAAATAAGTTTTTAGGTTGATTGGATGTGTAAAAAGGCGTGAAAAAGCAAAAATTTATGTTACTGGGCGTCTGGACACGGCCCCGTGGTTTCCGGGCATGGCCCCGTGTTCTGATTGCCAGTAACAGAAAATAAAACAAAGTAACAGAAGGCTGGACACAGGGGCGTGTTCAGTGAGCACGCCCCGTGTCCAGTTACCTGAACTGGGCATTTTTCTGCAGATGGTTGAGCACGGGGCGTGTTGGATGAGCACGACCCCGTGCTGAGCTTGCTGTAATGAAGAAAAATTGTCGGGTGGCCCTGTTTTTGTGCGTGGGGTGTTGGTGCAAGCTTCCCTTAGTATCCTTCACCATCCGAGTGTGTTTTATTCCTGAAAATTAAAACTAAACTAGAAAGCATAAAAATCAATCTAAACTAAACTTAGGATAGTTCCGCGGAATGCCTCTGTGGTGCACCACGTTTATAAGGGTCCTTGGCTAGACCCAAAGCCAGTCATATGTTACCCAAGTGGGATGTCTTGCATCCCATGTTGCACCGTCAGAGAGCATCATCAAAACTTGAGTCTATGACTTGCATGTAATTGACCAGGTCATCGTCTTCTACCCTCTTACCAACCCCGAACTTCATTTCCTTGTCCCCAACCCTTAATGTTAGTGTCCCGCCGTTCATGTCCACCACTGCGTGGGCCGTAGCTAAGAACGGTCTTCCCAAGATGAGTGGTACTTCGGTATCTTCCTCCATATCTTGTATGACAAAGTCGGCTGGGAAGACAAATTCTACGACTTTGACTAGTAGATTTTCAGCGACACCTTACGGGTATTTAACTGACCTGTCGGCGAGTTGTATGCTCATTTTTGTAGGGCTCATTTTTCCTAGGCCGAGTCGGTCGAACATTGATGCGGGCATGAGGTTAATACAAGCCCCAAGGTCGGCTAGTGCGTTACGAATGGGTGATTCCCCAGGGATGGTGAAGCTTCCGGGATCGATCTTCTTTTGTGGGAGTTTGTTGAGTAGCAAGGCGGAGCATTCTTCACTTAAATTAACTAATTGCAATGATTCAATTTTCCTTTTATGAGTGAGGAAGTCCCTCATAAATTTTGAATACTTAGGCATTTGAGTTAGGATGTCAACAAATGGAATATTAACATGCAATTGTTTTAATAAATTTTTGAATTTTGAGAATTGCTCATCGGTCTTTTGGCGGATTAACCGACCGGGGTATGGTACCGAGGGATTCTTGGTGGGCTCTTGAGGTGGAGGAGCCATCTCTGTTTGGGGTGTTGGCGGAGTTGTGGTTTGGCTAGATCGGCTCTTTTTTATTGGAGGTAACGGAGCCTCCTCGGGACCCACAGTACGGTTTCTCAATGTGATGAGATGCACTTGCGCCTTTGGGTTGGTTTCGGTATTGCCTGGTAACGCGCCTTGAGGTCACTCGGAGAAATTTTGAGCTAGTTGATTTACTTGTTTTTCAATGTTTTGAATACTTGCTTGTTGATTTCTAAAATTCGATTCCAGTTGTTGAAATCGATCCGAGTTTTTCTTTTCGGTGTCGGAGATGAGGCGAGATACGGTATCTTCAAGCCTTTCTCGTCCCCCTTGTTGAGAGAAATTTTGTGACTCATTTCTTGGTTGTTGAAAGTTTGTTCGTTGGTTTGGCTTTTGTTGGTTACTACTATTACCGGGTTCTCTCCAACCAAGGTTAGGGTGGTTAAGCCATCCTTGGTTATAGGTACCCGTTGGGGGACCCGACAGCCTAGGTCTATTATCAATGTAGTTTACCGATTCTGTTTGATTATCCATTTCTTTCATACAACTCCAATTTTCATGTGGCCCACCACACCCCTCGCAAGCCATAACCAAAACCGTTTTTGCCATTTCTAACTTTTTGATTTTTGAAGAAAGGGCTTTGATTTGGGCTTGCAAGGAAGTGCTTTCATCAACCTTATGGGCGCCCGGGGCAATAGATTTTGTGCCTCGGGGAGTGTGCCATTGAAAATTGGTTTGAGCAATTTCCTCAATTTGATTATAAATTTCATTTGGGCGACGATTACCTAAAAGTCCCCCGGAGCTAAAGTCGAGTGTTTGTCTCGTGTGTGGCAACAACCCATTATAGAAAGTGGATACTTGTTGTCATACTGCAAGACCATGATGAGGACACTTTCTTAGTAGCTCCTTGAACCTTTCCCAAGTTTCAAATAAGGATTCCTCGTCCTCTTGTGAATATGTATTAATTTCAGTCATTAATTTAGCCGTTTTAGCAGGGGGAAATACTTATATAGGAACTTTTGGGCTAGTTCATCCCAGGTGTTTACCGAGCCAACAGGGAGGGTATTAAGCCAAGCCTTAGCTCGGTCTTTCAGTGAAAATGGAAACATTCGAAGGGGGTGGCGTCATTTGATGCTCCATTGATCCGAAAAGTATCACATATCTCCAAGAAGTTAGTGATATGTAAATGGGGATCCTCGTCCGCAAGCCCATGGAAGGTTGCGGAGTTTTAGAACATTTGTATCAAATGCGGCCGAAGTTCGAAGTTGTTGGCATCGACGTTCGGTGCATTGATAGCGGCGTCGAGATTACCTACGGTGGGTCGTAGGTAATCTATTAGGGTACGTTGATCCGCCATTGGAAGCGAGTCCCCTGAAACTTTCTCTTGGTTTTTAGCTTTAAATCTTTTTCTTAGAAAGCATTCGGGTTCGTCAAGAGGGTCTTTTATGTCTCTACTAGAACTGGAGCTCATACACTACGTAAAAAGTTCAAGTGTGGCGCCTGGGTTCCAAGTCCTGCAATAAAAACAGAAAAGATCGTTGGTCAGAAGGTTCACCATGGCTCCGTGTTCAGGTGAACATGGCCCGTGGTCGGAGATACAGTTGTTGTTTTCTGGATCACTGTTACTGGGGAGCTCGACACGGCCCCGTGTTGCACCGACACGGCCCCGTGCTCAACTCTCTGTAACTCAGAAAATAAAAACTGTCAGTAATAATGCAGAGCACGGCCCGTGCTGAGCTCTGCAAAAGCTGAAAATCTAAGAAAAATCCTAAAAAAAAAATAAAAAGTAAAAAAAAAACGATTAGGCCGTTGATTCCTAACTTTCTTAAAATCCTTGTGTCCCCGGCAACGGCGCCAAAAACTTGATGCGTGTGAAGTGTCGTATAGTTTTTAATGTATATTTTAAGCCCTTTAACACTTTTTAGCCAAGTTTTAAATTTATAAAACACGATATTTACTAACACCAAACACACATATGGGCAAGTGCACCCATCGTGAGCGTAGTATAGTGTTGGTAAGATACCGAGGTCATCCAAGGACACAAGAGCTTTTAATACCGGTTTATCCTCAACGTCTAATCAAATTAAAAGTTTAGAAAAAGGTTTTAAACTAGAAAATAAAAATAAAAATGCTGAAAAATAAAAACAGATAGACAAGATGAATCACTTGGATCCGACTCGCCTTTAGTGTAACCTTTGATTATTTCCGCACTTTTGCACTTTTTAAGAGATTATCTTAGTTATTGTAATAGGCCCCTCTTTTGAAGGTGACGTTACCCTCAACCCAGTAGTTTGAGTCATCAAGGATACAATCCTAAAGGGTTGAATTATTGAAAGATAATTAATTAAGTTATTAATGCATAATGTGGTAGGCCCCTCTTTTGAAGGTGACGTTACCCTCGGCTAAGTAGTCTGAGTCAGCAGGGATACAGTCCTAAGTAGCCGGGTTAAAGTTTTAATAGTAGCTTACATATGAGGGGATCAAGGAGTTCGGACCCCCGCCATCCAATACCAGTGGGTATTAAAGGAGGTCCTACTAAAGTTGACCCAGGTCCTTGCAGGATCTATACACCGAACAAGGCAAGACTCTTACCAAACCATTCCCTTAACCCCCGACCAGGTAGCCAACGTATCTCCATATAGACCGTGGAGATATGAATGGTGAAAATCTTTTATTTTATATAGACAGTAAAATAACGCCAAGACACCACGGACAAATGATAAGGAAGATTCACCTTCAACATAAGAAACTAGTTATTAAAGTCATTAATACATAACCAAATAAAAAGTGCGAAAAGATTAAAAATAAAAAGTATTACACTAAATGCTTGTCTTCACCAAGTGATGTAAGAGACTTAGGCTAACATGGCCTTTGATTGTCAAGAACTCTTACTATCAATCTTGGATCTCGAGACTACTACACACACTCTATGATGGATGATGGATGATGGTGGTGGATGATGGTGTTGTGGTGGTGGTGGAGTGTGGGTGAAGTGTGAGAGAGGTGGTATGTTAAGGGATGGTTTGCAAATGAGCCAAGCACCCCTATTTATAGCCTGCACAGAAGCCCGGACACGGCCCCGTGTCCATTGGGCATGGCCCCATGTCCACCCGTCTTCTATTTCTTCATTAAATGAAGTTTGTCTACATTAGTTGACCACGCCCCCGTGTCCGCTGGGCACGACCCCGTGTTTAGAAGCGTATCTGTACTATCAAGATTTCCTTAGATTCTGCGAATCTTAGAGTTGACCACGGCCCCGTGTCCACTGGACACGCCCCCGTGGTGGGTGATAGAAGCTTCTACAACTTTGTCTTTTCTGCAGACACTTGGGCACACCCCCGTGCTCATTGAGCACGGGGTGTGTTCAGCCTTCTGTTTTCTTGTTTTTGCTTGGGAGGATGCTGTCGAGGGGTCGGGCACGCCACGTTTATTTCTTTTCTTGTATGTATGTTAGATTTAGCTGCCTTTTTACTTCTTTTATTCATTTGAGCTCATTTAATCCTGAAAATACAAAAGGATGACAAAAACACACTTTTTCCAACATTAGTACTAAAAAAAGGGTTAGTTTTGTGCCACATTTGATGTAATTTATATGTTGCATTTTGCACACATCAAGATTCTTGGTCCTA
>JARYGA010052874.1:0-29915 GCA_030545235.1 Helianthus tuberosus
AAATATTTCCTAACTACGGTCCTGATATAATTTCCGCTGCCAAAATGATAAACACCGATACCACCAAAACTGGCCGCGGCCGCCCGTTCCCGGAATGTAAGGGGGCGGGGGTTGCGACAGTCGTATAATTCACTAGACAAGTGTAGGTAGCTTTTACCGGAATGCTCTAGTCTGGAATGATGGTAATATTAACCAATTAGAATGCAAACGGGTCCTATTTAAGTCATAGACTTAGACCGGCAAGCTTAAAGAATGAAATACGGTACAATGCGCTAGATTAAGCAATGACCGGAATAGAATGTAGTTAAAACCCAACAAGTATGAAGACTTGTATAATATGGGTAAACTAATTACATTTTGGAAATTGAAGTTAAAATGATAAGGTTAAACCCGTTTCGGTAAACTTATGTAAACTAGTTACATAAGTCGAACCGTACGCGTATTAGCCTTAACGGGTAACCGAATGAGTCAAGTATAAGTTCCATATGTTATTATACTTTAAACATGTTATAATATCAGTAGGATATCAACATGTATACCCGTTAAGGTTTTAAGATCGAATTAAGCCCCGTAAGGGCGTTTTGGTCATTTTATGACTTATAAAAGGAGCTTGCAAGTAAACTGATGTTATGGTCATAAAAATTTTGGAAAAATAATTAATTTATTATATAATACCAGTAGGATATCAAATATATGTATGGTTTATGCATCTTCCAAACTATGCACCGTAGGGGCATTTTGGTCATTTCACATAGTTTGAGAACTTATTTGGAATTCTAAGTTTATAACTTATACCTACTGTAAAAACATTTAAAATGGCTTATAAAATCAGTAGGTAACAAGCCTTGGTTGATAAATATGGTTTAAAACCATATTATGCGCCTAAACGACGTTAAAGTCATTAAATGGTGATTTATGTGATGGTTTATGTAATCTGATGTTATGACCATGTTTAAATAATTTAAATGTGTTATTTATCATAACATATCAGTAAGCAAAAGGTTTGGTATAAATATTATGCTTAAAAACCATTTTAGGTGCCATAAGGGCATTATCGTCATTTAAGAGCATTATACAAGAACTTGTGCATAAACTCAGTATGTATTCTGACTTGACATCCCAAATAATCCTAAATATGATATTACATCAGTATGTAATGAGTCTTACCAAGAAATTATGTTTAAAACTCATTTTAGATGTAAAAGGGCATTTTGGTCCTTAAGCATGATTTACGATCTTCTAAGCAAACTTAGTTTATGATTAGAATGTTAACATTAAAATGTGTTAAATATGTTAACATATTAGTACTTATTTCATTTGCATGCTCATTTATGTTTAAAACCTTATTTTTAATCAAAAGAGCATTTTAGTCAAATATTAAGCATAATAACGGAACTTGCAAATAAACTCAGATTAGTATATGATCATGTAATATAACCTCAGAGGATTATACTACATAATAATATGGTCATAATAGAACCTTAAAACAATAAGTAACTAAACTAATTCGGGTCAGAATCGAAAGTCAAAGGAGAAGTCAAACTTCATGACTTTCGGTTGCGAACCGACCCTAAACCTGGAATTGACGGGCTGAACATGTTTACACATGTTCTAGTAATTATTACCAAGTTATTAAAGTGATAAAACATATTTTATAACACCTACATTATCATATTTGAATTATTTTAAAAACTGACCCGTTTGACTTTTTAAATTAATAACTTTGACTCGTCAATTGACCAAGCAAACGTGATTCTTAGGAGGTGCCCTTTTGAGGGATTAACACCTACCTAATTACGATCACGTAGCCATGTTCACCTCGAACAATGGCTGGACCATTAAGGTCTAAACCGAAAGTCAAAGCTTTTATCGAATCAACTTGACTTTTGGCTTAAAAAGCCTATAAAACGAAAAGCATAGGTTAGGAACACTTACGAAAGGTCCTAGCTCGACTTTGGAACTGAGGTGGAGTCTCCCTTCAGCTGGGAATCTCCTTAAGAGTGAGAAGAGTGAAATTTAAGAATGTGCTAGTGTTAAAGGCCACCCCTTACACCTATTTATACTTGGAGCTGAAATCCTATGATTAAGCCAGGTGTTTGAGGGGTTCCAAGATCACTCCAGGTGTCCAGGGAGGTTTTAAAAACCAGCAATGAGGCCATGGTTTCGAATTGGAGGAGCTAGAGAGGTATGAGTGGTGAACAAGGAAGAAAGTGGCAGCTGTGCAAAACTTTCTGCACAGATATGCTTGTCGCACCACACGACCGAGAAGGGTCAGGGGGTCGCGCCCCGCGACGGCCCCATGTTTCAGCCAAACATTTTTAAATGTTTATATAAATGGCCCCTCAACCTTATAACTCAATATAACTTTCATATTTAACACATTTAGCCCTTCAAGTTAGGTTGTAGGTATTCTCGAAAGTATAACTGAACATCATTAAGCTTCGGGTTCGTTAAAAGGCCACTCAGAGGTATAAATTAACATGTTGATGCTTTTAACCCTTCAATTCACAAACTTTTGATTTAAATCACAAACGGTATCGTTCGTCCAATAAGTGGCTCGTTAAAGAATACGAACACCGTAAAAGGTCATTCAGAGACATAGTTTATGCATGTTGACACTTTTTGTCCCCTTCACATACATATTTTCATTGTTTGGCATTTATAGTCCCTCCTAGTCAATGTTTGACTTAATTAGGGTTACAGACACATGTAAACACATCATTGGACACGATTTTGTGAGGTGTTACAGATGTGTAAATTAATATTATTATTATTATAAGCTCAACCGCACAATCAAAACAATGTGTACGACCAACCCAGCCGCAAACTTGTTCCATTCCTCGTATACTCCCTTTCAGCCCTTCTGAACCGCACAGTGTGTGGTCCTGGCCCAACATCCTAACCCTAGAAGGCCGCACACATTAGTTTGTGCGGCATATCCTTATGTATATAAGGACAATGGCAGCTACATTCAAAATGTATTGGAAGCAATCATTTCACCCATCAATCCCAAAAACATTCCTCTCCTCTAGCTTTCTCACACTAAAAACCCTAAAGCTCTCTCCTTTCTTTTGATTAAAGACCGGCGGCAACATCTTGAGCATTCTTGAAGACCAACAACAATCATTCTCTCCTTCTCTCTGAGAAAATCATTCTCTTCTTTATTACACACTTTGATATCACCATTCCTAGGTTAGCATACTACCAATGTTTGAATATTTTTGCATGATAAATGTTATTGAATGCTTGATTGATTCTTCCTGATAAAGTGTACTACCTCCACCTTTGAGCAATAACATATAATAAAGATGTTTACTTGACCGATGATTTGAATGTTTAAATGATATTATCCATCATAAGATGATAACTTATTTGTATCCTGTTTGTTTAACATGATAAGATGAACTAGGTTGATATGTTGACAAAATCATTCAATGTTAAAATATAAATGCTAGTATAAAGATTAGGGGTTTGTTGTATCAAAGTTGGATGTCTATGAACGTTGATGGTGAGCTTTGTCTGCAAATCTATTTGTAATGTTTGTTAAAGTGAAAGTCAATTAAATGTATGTACATAAATAGTGATAAGATGATGAAATGTGATGAATATGAGATATCAGAACAAAAGGGACTGATGATAGGTTATGTGTTTGATTGAATTGATTTGGATAAACATAAAGTGTGTACTGTTTGTATAATGATGCCGCACACTAGCTAAGTGTACAACATGAGCAGCCTGATGTACAACACAGCCCAACAGGTCGCACACTGAATGTGCCACGTGTACCGTACACTTGGCAAGGTACAACCCGTGATACAGTTTATACACCTAAGTATGTCGGGTCGCACACCTCTTGTAACAACCCGACCATTAAGTTGTTTCTATATTACCGTTGTTTCATCCGTAAACACTTGTACTCCGAGATTCGATGATATTCAAGGGTTAACTACTTTTAAAACGCATTTTGTCGCTTATTTGTCGCATTAAACGCTTATACTTAAACGCAAACTAAAAACGCGGATTTATTTGTATTATTTGTGTGTTTAAATGTTAGATATCTATATTAAGCGAATATCAGCACATCGTTTGAAACCCTAACACGCTTACTCACTCGACTCGATTTAACGCGCTAAAACACAACGTAACACAACACTCAATATCTCGTGAAAATACCCTAAGTATTCAAACTAACTAATGCCACAAAACGCACCCAAACGAACATCCGACACGCAAAACGAGAGCTATTTACACAAAATAGGTCACTTCTTATGAAGCCAGCAGCCTCATACAAAGGCACAGCCTTCGTACAATGGAAGCCAGCATCGTACAAGACTTTCAGCTCTCTCTATAAATACTTAGCTCTCTCCTCTCATTCTAACTTGCTATCATTCTCTCCAAAACGCAGCCAATCTGATGTCCCTCTATTTCCCAAGTAAGATTTACTATTATTACATGTTTCACAACATTTTCCACTATGATTTTACACGAGTTTAACTCCGATTCATCTAAACATCTCCATTTCCATCCAAACTTCTCTATTTTCATCTAAACTTCATCTTTTTCATCTAAACTTCTTTATTTTTATGAAAACCTTCATTCTTTTACAAAAACCTTCATCTTTGTCATCAAAACTTCTTATTTTACCACGGATCTACACTTAACCGAGTGTATTGGGCCTAGCTTCGGCTTCCCAAGTTAGAGATCTGAAGGTTTCACACTCACCAAGTGTTAATCCAAGTAAAAACCCTTCTTAAACTCGATTTTTACATTAAAACGGACTAAAACTGACACATATTTCATTCAGTAGATAGAGGGACGAAGTGGTGTCGAAACCACCATGAAAAGGACTCGAAAATACATCTGATTCAAGCGAAAACACAGCTCTGAAAGCCGAAAATAGCCACTTACGTGAGCCAGACTGGTTTGTACGAAGCCAGGCTTCGTACGAAGGCACGAACTTCGTACAGCCCAGCCTATGTTCTCGCATGTAACTCAAACCGGGCCAAACAGATCCATGTGAAGCATTTGCAAGCACTTGGTTGTTTTGGACTCTTCAATGGACTTAAAAGAGCTTTTATGTTGTTTTCCTTTTAGGCAAGAAACACAATGCTCAGGACAGGTGAACAGTTTTTGAGGAAGACCTCTTACTAACCCCTGTTTTGACAAAGCAGTGATTGTCTTGAGATTTGGGTGCCCCAATATTCTGTGCCAAAGTTCTGTCTCTTTGTTAGAGGCAGCTGAGAACAGACATGCATCAGTTCTTGGGTTCTCTTTTGACAAATCAACTACATAAACATTGCCACTTCTTTGAGCAACAAGTTTAGTTATTCCATTTTTTATTATTTCTTCAATCTTTTCAACCATTTCTGGTCCAACAATCATACAACACTCCTTAGTAAAGAAAGAGCCATAACCTTTGTCAATCATTTGACAAAGGTTATTTACCTCTCCGGCTCTACGTTTAATCAGTAGCATAAAGCTGGAGGGATGAACACTCGATTTTCTCGAAGAAAGACGCGGAGCACACTCGATTTTGGACAACAGAAGCAACACTTGTACGAAGCCTCCCTTCGTACGAAGGCACGCCTTTGTACGAAGACACTAGCTTCGTACGAAGCCTCTGTATCCCACTCGATACTCTGATTTCTACCGTTTCAGCATTTTGGAAGACTTATGCTTCTGTTCCCGTACGCAGGCTGATCTGACGCTCCCTTCAATCCATTCCAGACCGTGTTTACTTGCTAAACACGCACTGTGAGTATACTCGAAACCTTTTTCTCTTAACACACTTTTGGGAGTTACATACGTTCTCTATCAAAACACAACACACACATGACGGGTGGTCCACGGGACAACCCTTAAATGATCTAAATACATGCACATTCCATGCTTATTTTGGTTAATTAATTGAACATGATAATCACTAGATGATTTGATGTGCAGGCATTATAATGTTTAAAATGTGGATTTTATTGAGCTTTGACTTTGTGAGGACAACATCACCTCAATTTGATCAACACTCATGAGCACATGCTGGACAAGTAGGAGGAGCACAACAAAGTCAACAACATTAAACATCTTGGAAACAATATCACATGGGGCGGCACATGTTAATATTGTAGTGGGCCGCACATGGGCCTGACTTTGATTTGGGCGGCACATAGTGGGCTGCCATATGTTAATCATCTTCATCAGCACATATATTGGGGATAACAAGAAAAAGTCAACATCACATGAAAAATTGAAGTGGTAGCTGATTCCTTTTGGTGATCACGTGACTTGCCCTATTCCAATCAAACATCATCATTATCTCATCGCAAAAGGGTATTGGGCCATCATCAAGGAAGCAACAATATCACGGCACATGTGGGACTATCTTGGCAGCCATCACATGTGAGGTTTTGAGGAATAATAACAATCATGATCATCAGCACATGGGCGGCAGCCATATACATCAGCACAAGTCAACAAGCAAACATCATATACATTAGTAAAAACAAATCATCATCATCAAAAGTGGGCGGCTGGACTTTTCTTTGGATTGGGCCGCCATATTCAGCCAATAGTGTGGACTGTTCGGTTCTGTGATTGTGCCGCTAACAAGGAAGTGACAAACAAAACACATGGGCGGCAGAGGTATCACGTGAAACAAAGAAGACATATCAGTTTTCCACCGTAAATTACGGTCCTACCGTAATTTACGGTGGACCTGAAATTCATCATTTTGTCACCGTAAATCAGAAGACTTGTGCCGTAAAACAATTCATGTCCACCGTAATTTACGGTGGAGCCGTAAATTACGGTGGTGTCTGGGAAACAACTTGTAACTGCCTCATTAAAGTCGGTTTTTGGGTGTCTTTTCAATATTCCTCATCATTGGACGGTTTTGGATCATCCTTGGGGCGATTTTTGGCTACTTGCTTGGTTTGTGAACAATTGCGAACATTCGGTTTGTGTTTTTGATTTGTATGAACGTTGATTTGATTATGATGATGATTCACCGAGCCATGTCCGGCTAAACTCTTCGGTGATCATCTTAGGTGAATGTTTCTTGAACTTTTGTGTGTTTTAATTCTGAATTTCTAGAATGATAACTTGCGTTGCTTGAATATCATGGTGTATGTTTGATTGCTTGTAATTTGTTAATCGATATTGCAATTTCTAGTCTTAATCGTACGTTCTTGGTGCCGTTGGCAATCGAGATATCACGGGAAGGGTTAGGGTTGGTTATTGGTTAATTGGTCATCGGGAAACAACCTCGCGTTTATATAATCCGAGTACTTTGTCCCCTTTTATCACTTCAATCATCTATACACGAGTTATGTCTATGTAACTCTTTCTAGTTGGAATTGCACACAATTGTTTAAAGAAACTGAAACCTAGGGTGATCATTGTTCTCTCCTAATTTGTCTTAAAACCTACATTTGATTTGCATTAGTTTAATTTAGTTTTCTAAATCAACAAGCCAAACTCTTGAATTTTAATTTCTGCAATTTAGTATAATATTAGTTTAAGTACAAAGCTATACAATCGACACATCTTCCACATACTCCCTGAGTTCGATACCCTATTACCGCTATCTATAGTTGTATTTGGGATTAAATTTGCGTGACCCACGACAATCACGTCAAATTTTGGCGCCGTTGCCGGGGAGTAGTGCGCAACGTGTGTCAGTTTGTTAGTTTTGTTTTGTTATTTTCGGGTTTACACTGGTGTGTTTAGTGTGCAGGTTCTACAGGTGCATGCATACTAGAGGCTCTCACAAAGCGTCACCATTGTCATTTGATCCGGAAATCGAAAGAACACTAAGGCAAAACCGAGTTCTACTACGCGAAAACAGAATCATTGGTTCACCCACTTCACCCATTACACCAAGAAACATCATGGACGAAACACACATACCACCTACAACGGGTCCAACGACCTCATCATCCTTTATACCTACTTCCACCCAACCATCACCAAACACCACATTACCTAATACCACCGCTGAATTTACACCATCCAATGTCACCCAACCAATCACCACTCAAACTGAGCCTACCATCACCTACAATCCATCCACCACAATCCCACCATTATCCCACTTCTTTCCCCCAACTACGGGTCAATCATCATCCACCTTCACAATTGCACCCAATTCAACTATTGTGCATACTACTTCATCTTTTAGACCACAACCACAACAATCGGGTTTTCAATACTCGACCATTCCATTTGGGCAAACTTCGGGTATAGGGGGAGATGGATATGAGGAAGGATACGAAGAATTTGAGGGTTATGATGAGGATGGATATTTTTATGAGGGTTATGGTGATCAAGGAGAGTTTGGGTATGCGCAAAGTCAATCTCAAGGGATGACAAGTGTTGGTGGGATATCACAACAACAACTCATACCGCAACATATTCGACCAAGACCACAAAGGTTACCAATACAACGCCCTATTCCTTTGCAACAAATTCGGCCACAAAATGTACAACCGCAATTCCAAAGGCCGATTCAATATCCACCGATGCCCCAACAACAATTTCAACAACCAATTGCACCACAAGGGCCTATACCAAGACCAATGGGTCCTATTCGTCCAAGGGGTCGATTGGGTGTTCCAAGAAGGCATCTTAGGGAACAAGCACGGGGGATAGAAGCACATTTTCGGCCGGTAATCACTCAAAACCCTTCACCGGTGGTTATCCCTCACAACAACCAAGGGAGAACTTTTGAAGTAAGAACAAATTCGTTGCAAAGTCTACCGAAGTACAAAGGGCTAGCAACGGAAGAGCCGTATTTCCATCTAGAGGCTTATGACTCAATTTGCAACACTTTTGGGAGTCAAGGTTTTTCGGCCGATGATGTTAAGTTGGTCTTATTTCAGTTCTCTTTGGAGGATAAGGCAAAGAAGTGGTTTTACACTTTGCCTTCAGCATCTATTTACACATGGGGAGAGATGCAACAAACTTTCCTCGATGAATTTTATACCGCCCAAAAGACAAACGATGCTAGAAAGGGGTTGAGAAGCTTCCAACAACAACATGGTGAGATGTTTCATGAGGCATTCGAGCGTTTCAATATGATGATTAAAAATTGCCCTCACCATGGAATTGAATTGTGGGAGTTGATGAATGCCTTCCACGAGGGGTTGAGTGCCGAAGATGCACGTGACTTGATGTCTATTACCGGTGGGACTTTTGGAACAAATTATGAGAATGATGATTGGGAGTTCTTGGAAAGCATGGCAACTACATCAAAGAGGAAAACTCAAGCCTCAAGAAGAGCTCGACCAGCCATTGCTCGATCACAAGTGCACGCCATAGATGATGGTAATGTTCAAACTACTAACCAAATTTATGATGTTTGTGCTATTTGCAATGAAATAGGTCATGCGGCTGAAAATTGCCAAGGAGGTGATGGGCAATACGAAGAGGTTCATGCTGTGCAAGGTCAAGGAGGGGGTGGTAGGAACTTTAACATGAATTCTAACACTTACCACCCCGGGTTGAGGAACCACCCAAATTTTCGTTATGGGAACCCTTCAAATCAAGCAAACCCGAATTTCCAAGGAAACCAAGGATTTCAAAGGCAATATCAAACGGGTCAAAGCTCTTCGGGTGGAAATGAGATGATGGAGATGTTGAAGGCGATGCAAAGTGAAATGCAACGAATGAATCAACGTGATGAGGTTCGGATGCAAAAGGACGAGGTTCGTGACAAAAGCATCCAATCGTTGACCACTCAAATGGGTCAACTAGCAAGTGACGTGGCGATGTTAAAGAAAGCAAAAGGCCAGCTACCGAGTGATACGGTGCCAAATCCCAAGAACATAAAAAGCATTAACATCAATGTGGTAAGCACCGTTCCTAGTACCGAATTTAATGAAAAATGTCTAACATCTTCTTGTCAAGTGAATGCAGGTTTGGAAAAAGATGCCGAAGTCGAGAATGATAGAGAGTGTGAAGCGCCAATCGTGCCTATCCGTGTGGGAAAATTAAAAATTCCTCACGCATTGTTGGACTACGGGGCAAGCATGAGTGTGCTACCAAGTGATCTATACGATATTTATGACTTTGGTCCACTTGAGGGTATAGACACCATGGTGAGCTTGGCGGATGGAAGTTGGAGGCGTCCACGGGGAATGGTTAGGAATGTTAAGATTCAGTTGGGAGAATTTGAATACCCGGTGGATTTTCTAGTTTTGGACTATGCTTCTACCAACATGGCATCACAACAAAGGGTGATTTTAGGTCGACCGTTTCTCTATACGGCAAATGCTCAAATCGATTGTAGAGAAGGAATCATTACTATGACCGAAAAGAATCGTAAGTTGTCATTTGATGTTCAAACTAAGATGATTAGTTACGATTTTATTGTGGTGAAGGATAGCGGGTTTAGTGAAAAGGTGTTACCACGAATGAGAAAAAAGCACCCACCGGACCGTGAAGAAGCATATATAGGGTCAAGCAAGAGCGTATTTGATTACCCGCCGAGTCAAAACAAGACGGATGCATTTTGTCCAAAGACAAGCTACAGTGGGGGAGGTGATAGGAACCGATTCTTTGAGCCACCATAAATGGGGGTGGTACGGTCTGGCTGAAGACGCGAAACTTAGCGCTTCTCGGGAGGCAACCCGAGGTTTTTCACTGATATTGTTATTTCTTTAGTTTTCTTTGTTTCAGGGCCATGGCAACACTCAAGTGTGGGGAAGATGTGCGGATATTTGGGTGAAGGTGGTGATAGGAAGTCGGATTATCTACAACATCTGTTGTGGCAAACTTCACCAGGTCAATGTACTTTTTCCTTAGACTTGTCATGTTCTTTAGCTTTGAA
This sequence comes from Helianthus tuberosus, assembly GCA_030545235.1. Classification (NCBI taxonomy): domain Eukaryota; kingdom Viridiplantae; phylum Streptophyta; class Magnoliopsida; order Asterales; family Asteraceae; genus Helianthus; species Helianthus tuberosus. The sequence continues at coordinate 10,823 of JARYGA010052874.1, forward strand.
ATTTTGTTAGTTTATTAGTTTGCTTTTGTTTATTAAAAAAATATGAAAAAAAATATAAAATGAAAAAAAAATACCAAAAAGAAATTTGGGGTTTGAGATTTAAAGCTTTTGTTGATGTTGAATGAATTTTAGTGATCAAAGCCCTCAAAGCCATACATTGGGACAATGTATCCCAAGTGTGGGGATGGGGGAAATTTTTGATAATTTTAAAAATTTTGTAAATCCAAGCGAAAATTGTCAAAATTTGAAAACTTGATATTGTTCCACTTGACACACCGACACCCATTCCTAGTCTTTTCTTGGTGAGGATTTGAGCCACACATGATTGTTATTGATATTTCATTGTTTGAGTGGCGGTGTGCGTTGTGTGTTAATAGAACTTGTGTGTGAATACTTGTTAAATCCTAGAATTAGCATGCTTTTGAAAATGATAGGGGGACTTTTAGGAAGCCTCATCTAGATGTGTGAGAGTGCGGGATTGGTGGGTTGGACCTCATACGTTACATATATGAGCTTGGTATTGTGAGGGGTGGGGGTTTGGTCCTTAGAAAGCCATGTTGAGCCTTAAACCATTCGATTGTGACCCGAACCTACTTCCTACAAAATTTTACCTATTGAGATGACCCGGTTTAGGAGATTTAGTATGTAGTATTGATGTTCTTGTATATATTGTTGAGTTTCATGTGTTATGAAAAAAAAAATGAAAAGAAATGAAAAAAAAAAAAAAGAGAAAGAGAAAAAATATTAAAAATACAAAAAGAAGTATTTAGTTGCAATAGAGTTGAGAATGTCAAGAAGCTTTGTATTTATTTTTGGTGTTTGCTTCGTAGTAGTAGAAATAAAAAAAAACCGGGTCAAATCAATTAGCTCTTTCATATGTATTCCACCATTTTCCTACCTTTACACCTAGCCCCGTTGCAACCCGCAAGTTCCTTTTGATTCTAAAGCATGTTAGATATTTGTTAGGAGGAAATTTGATTTGTATACAAGCTTATTGTCGCGCACACACACACGCGCATTGAGTGGTTTAGCATTATGCTAATAATTCTTGTAACCGAGAGATTTTTTGTGAGGGTTGTGTCTTGTGGTATGATTGAAAGTTAGTAAAAGGACTATACATTTTAGCTTGGTTTGCATCTTGATCACTTGTGGTTTGAAATAGTTTTTGAATCGATTGCTTGGGACAAGCAACGGGTAAGTGTGGGGATGTGACGGGTGGTCCACGGGACAACCCTTAAATGATCTAAATACATGCACATTCCATGCTTATTTTGGTTAATTAATTGAACATGATAATCACTAGATGATTTGATGTGCAGGCATTATAATGTTTAAAATGTGGATTTTATTGAGCTTTGACTTTGTGAGGACAACATCACCTCAATTTGATCAACACTCATGAGCACATGCTGGACAAGTAGGAGGAGCACAACAAAGTCAACAACATTAAACATCTTGGAAACAACATCACATGGGGCGGCACATGTTAATATTGTAGTGGGCCGCACATGGGCCTGACTTTGATTTGGGCGGCACATAGTGGGCTGCCATATGTTAATCATCTTCATCAGCACATATATTGGGGATAACAAGAAAAAGTCAACATCACATGAAAAATTGAAGTGGTAGCTGATTCCTTTTGGTGATCACGTGACTTGCCCTATTCCAATCAAACATCATCATTATCTCATCGCAAAAGGGTATTGGGCCATCATCAAGGAAGCAACAATATCACGGCACATGTGGGACTATCTTGGCAGCCATCACATGTGAGGTTTTGAGGAATAATAACAATCATGATCATCAGCACATGGGCGGCAGCCATATACATCAGCACAAGTCAACAAGCAAACATCATATACATTAGTAAAAACAAATCATCATCATCAAAAGTGGGCGGCTGGACTTTTCTTTGGATTGGGCCGCCATATTCAGCCAATAGTGTGGACTGTTCGGTTCTGTGATTGTGCCGCTAACAAGGAAGTGACAAACAAAACACATGGGCGGCAGAGGTATCACGTGAAACAAAGAAGACATATCAGTTTTCCACCATAAATTACGGTCCTACCGTAATTTACGGTGGACCTGAAATTCATCATTTTGTCACCGTAAATCAGAAGACTTGTGCCGTAAAACAATTCATGTCCACCGTAATTTACGGTGGAGCCGTAAATTACGGTGGTGTCTGCGAAACAACTTGTAACTGCCTCATTAAAGTCGGTTTTTGGGTGTCTTTTCAATATTCCTCATCATTGGACGGTTTTGGATCATCCTTGGGGCGATTTTTGGCTACTTGCTTGGTTTGTGAACAATTGCGAACATTCGGTTTGTGTTTTTGATTTGTATGAACGTTGATTTGATTATGATGATGATTCACCGAGCCATGTCCGGCTAAACTCTTCGGTGATCATCTTAGGTGAATGTTTCTTGAACTTTTGTGTGTTTTAATTCTGAATTTCTAGAATGATAACTTGCGTTGCTTGAATATCATGGTGTATGTTTGATTGCTTGTAATTTGTTAAATTCAGAACCCTTAGCAACGATGGTACTATAGTTTGGACTCAGCACCTATTTATTCACGGGTTGTTAAGGTTTACTTACTTTACGTGCTCACTTCGGTGAGCACGTATCGCGCATAGTCTACTCGCAGTCATGTTGGTTAGCTTGTATCATTGTCGATAGCTTACTTGATTCGCCCCTTATGTGTTACATGCTGGTTATGCGTAAACGCTTTATTACTATACTCATGCAAACATGTGTACTCACCTTTACATTATTGTATTGACTTTATTTTAACGTATGTAACAGGTTGATGGATTCTGCTGGAAATGGTTTAGGATGTCTAGAAACCCGCCTAAACTAATTGCAAGATTTGTTACGTTGTTTGAGAAACTCGTAATCCGTTATGACTTTTGTTGAGATATTTGTTTGATAGTATGGGATATTGAACTTGTTAAATATTGTCACTAAATTAGTCATTGTGGATTCTCTCGAGCAACCTATTCGCATCATGCCACATCCCGATGATTCCGCCATTGGTTAGGGTGTGACAGGTTGGTATCAGAGCCATAACTATAGGGAATTAGGTCGAATTAGGCAAAATAGACCTAGTCTATAGTCTAAGTACTAAAACAGACTCACTGTACGGAACTACTCAATTCGTACGAACCCACAGGCTGGAGCTTCGTACGAACCCTCATCTCTGCACCTTCGTACGATCCTACTGGCTTCGTACGAAGGGAGCCTTTCCTAAGGCTGAAAACTTATTTTACCTTTCCTAAGGCTAACACAATATACACGTTTGAAAACGCTTGTATAACACCAACGAATGATTGTGTCGAGATTAGGTGTGAAAACCAAGAACTCTCGATAAAGATCACTCACCCCGCATTTTACTTTTAGCACGAAGATCTTCCGTCGAGATAGGAGTGATATCCATACCTCAACGGAAATCTCCATCTATATCTAGTGGAACTCCCGAATTTATTCGGTGAGCATAACCACAGTTAGGAGCGAAGTTATTAAGTTAGGGGTGAAACCCGCATCATAATAACCCGTTCCACTCTCTAAATTGATTTTCAAAGATCACACCAAAGTCTCGACTGTTCCTATGACTCGGGGCACGTAGTAACTGGATGGATGAATGTCGTTAACAGTATCACGGTGAGAGCATAGTCTATTAGGCCAAAGCGTGTGCTCGAACTCGTTGGGAATAGTTAAATCACTTTGGGTAGTCGATGTCTCAACACCCAAGACACTCTAACTGTTTTTAAGCCTGCAGTCGTCAATTTTATGCATTATCGAATTTATTGTGTTTATGTGCTTCCAATTTGTAGATTTTACACTTATTCGATTTCTCGTTTTACCGCTTTTCGCTTTCCGCTTTAATACGCACAACTCTCGCGATCTAAAACGCTAACTAATTGCAAAGCAAACTAAGTAGACTTATCTACCCTATGCTCACAAGACAGCATGAATCTCACACACGCGACCCGCAAATTTAGAGAAGGTGAATACGTGCAAAATATGTGTTATGTGAATTACGTGCTAATACGTGCTTATGTGTATACGTGCCTATGTGGTTATGTGCTTCTGTGATTATGTGTTTCTGTGCCTTATGTGGATAATAATAATAATAAATACATTGTATGAAACACAAAACTCTTCAACAAAACCCAAAATAATCGAATCTCATCCAATCTGTCCATAGATGTCTTCTTTTGGATCTCACACTCGCCATACTGTTCAGAGGAACAATGCTGACAAATGCATTGTCTCTCTCATGGCCAAGAAAATGGCCAAGGTGATCCCTCAAATTGTGAGCGAAATCCATTCTGTCAGCAGTACCGCTTCGGTTGATTCCAAGAATGAAGCGTCGAAAACTCCGTTCAGCTTCAAGCAGTTCAAAGCCTGTGGTCCTATGAACTTTACTAGTGAAGATGGACCCAGTCAGATGTTTCAATGGTTTGACTCGATTAAAGTTACTTTCCGACAAAGTGGATGTCCTGAGAATCTTCGCACTGTCAATGCCACTGGTGTATTTCAGTCAAGGGCACTTGAGTGGTGGACTGCCGAGCGCAACAGGCGCGGAAATGATGCAGCCTATGGTTTCGCATGGGAGGAGCTGAAAGAACTCATGATGAAGGAATTTTGTCCTCCCCACGAAGTCCAGAAGCTGGAAAACGAATTCTAGAACATCAAGCAAGTTGGAGGTGATAACGCTGGTCTCACCGCCCAATTCAAGCAGTTGAGCATCATCTGTCCGAGTCAAGTGGACACTCCCGAGAAAGCTATCAAGAAGTACATTCGTGCTCTTCCCGACTGTGTCGGTGACTTTGTTCAAGCAGCGACACCTACAAAAATTGAGGAAACTTATCAGCTCGCAGCAGAAATCAACGATAAGCGAGTGTTAGCCGGAGTTTTTAAGACCTCGACCAAGAGTCTCAACCAAGCTACTACAACACCAAGCACCGATCCCGCGCCATCTCAAGCTCCCAAGTCTAATCGCCAAAGTTGCAAGCGAAGGAACTCCAACAAGAATTGCGCGGTAGTTACGCCGCCCAACAACCAGTCTCGCCAGGTTACTACTCCTAACGCACCGCCTGCTAAGCGTGCGTATATTGGAAATCACCCATTGTGCCCTACTTGCACCTATCATCATCTAGTGGAGACAAATTGCCGTTTCTGTGTCAACTGCAATATCTTTGGGCACTACACAGCCAACTGTCGCTCAGGCCCTCGTCAGCAAGCTCCTTAGGCCCTCGCAACACTGCCAACTCAGCCCCTCGCTCCTCAAGTTAACCCAGCACTCCCAGCACCAGTTGTTCATGCACGTGCCTGTTACACATGCTGTAACCTAAACCACTTCGTCAGTGTCTGCCCACAACGTGTTATGAAACAAGAGCCGCAACAACAACAACAGCAACAACAACAGCAACCACAGCAACAACAACCGCAAGCTGCCCGCATAAGAACTTTCAACATCAATCTCCATCAGGCTCAGACTGACAACAATGTTGTCAACGGTACATTCCTTGTCAACGGTATTTATGCTTCGTGCTTATATGATACTGGAGCCGATAACTGTTTTGCATCGTTTGAATTCGAAAAGCTTCTAAAATGTGAACGTGCTAAACTCCCAAAGACATTCGACGTAGAAGTTACAACCGGAAGAACCGTTACCATTAACTCCGTTCTACGTGATTGTACTCTTGAACTCAACGATCACGTTTTCCTAATCAACATCATACCTATGCAACTAGGTAGTTTTGACATCATAGTAGGCATGGATTTTCTTCGTGCCGAAATTGTTTGTTTCGATAAGATGATTCGTTTTTCCCTCCCAAATGGTGATCAACTACGTGTTTACGGTGAAGTACTTTCGAAAGAATTGAAGCTTATGTCGTGTATCCAAGCAAGCAAGTATTTATGCAAGGAATACATCGCTTTCGTAGCCCATATTGTAGTGCCAGCGAATGAGAAGAAAATTGTGAAAGACGTCCCAATTGTTTGTGATTTTCCTAACGTTTTTCCCAAAGATTTACCTGGTTTACCCCTTACTTGTGATATTGATTTTCGTATTGATTTAGTCCCAGGTGCTACACCTGTTGCGAAAGCTCCTTATCGCCTTACACCATCCGAAATGCGTGAGCTATCTAGCCAACTTCAAGAGCTGCTTGATAAAGGCTTTATACACCCGAGCACATCACCATGGGATGCACCCGTGCTTTTTGTGAAAAAGAAGGATGGATCATTCCGGATGTGCATCGATTATAGAGAACTTAACAAGCTTACCATCAAGAACCGCTACCTGCTACCCCGAATCGAAGATTAATTTGATCAACTTCAAGGCGCCACGTGTTTCTCGAAGATCGATTTACGTTCAGGCTATCATCAGTTGCGTATACAAGAACAAGACATCCCAAAAATCGCATTCTGTACTCGTTATGTCCATTATGAATTCGTGTTCATGCCTTTTGGTCTCACAAACGCACCAGCGGTTTTCATGGACTTGATGAATGGTGTGTGCAAACCCTTTTTGGATCATTTCTTCATCGTGTTTATCGATGATATTCTTATCTACTCTAAGTCGAGAGCGAACACGCAACATCTTCGCTAAGTTTTCGAATTCTTCAAGGAAATCACCTCTATGCCAAATTCTTCAAGTGTGAATTTTGGCTCGAGGAAGTCCAATTTCTCGGTCACATCGTCAACAGTCAAGGAATTCTTGTCGATCCTGTGAAGATTGAAGCTATAAAAATTTGGATTACGCTGAAGACTCCATCCGAAATTCGTTCATTTCTCGGATTGGTGGGTTACTACCGTCGATTCATCGCCGACTTTTCTAAAATCGACGTGCCTCTTACCAACCTAACTCATAAAGACAAACCTTTTATTTGGGACTCTGACCAAGAGGACACCTTTCAAACTCTCAAGTGTATGCTTTGCAACGCTCCTATTCTCGCACTTCTCGACGAAAATGACGATTTCGTTGTTTATTGCGATGCCTCTAACCTAGGACTTGGTTGTGTTCTTATGCAACGAGACAAGGTTATCACGTATGTGTCTCGACAACTCAAGGTCCACGAGAAGAAGTACACTACCGACGATCTCGAGCTCAGTGCTGTTGTTTTTGCACTAAAGATATGGCGACACTACCTTTATGGTACAAAGTGTACGGTCGTCACCGACCATAAGAGCTTACAACATATCTTGAACCGGAAAGAACTGAACATGCGCCAACGCAGATGGATTGAACTTCTCAACGACTATGATTGCGAGACACGCTACCATCCAGGCAAGGCAAACGTTGTAGCTGATGCTCTCAGACGACGAAGCTATGTGCATAGTATCCGTAATGTTCAAGCCCAAAACAACCTCGAAGCCCTAATTCGCGATGCGCAGCATGCATGCTTCATTAAGAACACCTTGAAAGAGGAAATGAAGTGTGGTGCCGAAACCCAGTTGGAAAATAAATCGAACGGTATCTATCATTATCTCGACCGTATTTGGATTCCTAGTCGCAATAACCTCAGGGAGATATTGATGACTGAAGCTCACAAATCTCGATACTCCATACACCCTGGTGCAGATAAGATGTAATAGGACCTCCGTTCTAGGTATTGGTGGCTGGGCATGAAAAAGGATATCACTTTGTATGTTTCAAAATGCCTAACTTGCTCGAAGGTTAAGGCCGAACATCAACGACCCTCTGGTTTACTCGAACAACCCGAAATCCCGATGTGGAGATGGGAAAGTATAGCTATGGACTTTATTACGAAACTTCCTCGCACGCCTTCTGGTCACGATAGCATTTGAGTTATCGTTGATTGTCTTACGAAATCTGCTCATTTCATTCCGATACGAGAAGACTTCAAGGTTGAACGATTAGCACGAATCTATACCAACGAAGTCATTTGTCGACATGGGATGCCTGGTGAAATCATCTCTGACCGCGATGGTCGTACCTCATGTCTCTGGGAGACATTCCAATCCACTCTCGGTACGACTCTCAATCTCAGTACCGCATTCCATCCCTAGACCGACGGCCAGACTGAGCGCACGATCCGCACCCTCGAGGACATGCTTCGTTCGTGCGTTATAGATTTTGGTGGTAATTGGGATTCGCATTTACCCTTAGTAGAATTTTCGTATAATAACAATTATCACGCTAGTATATAAATGGCACCCTTTGAGGCACTATACGGTAGAAAATGTAGTAGAAAATGTAGATCACCTATTGTTTGGCACGAGATCGGAGACGCACAGATCACTGGTCCCGAGTTAATACTAGAAACGACAGACAAGATTCTCCAAATAAGAGACATTTTCCTGAATGCTCAGAATCGTCAAAAGAGCTACACCGATAAACACCGCAAGCCCCTAGAGTTCGAAGTTGGAGATCACGTCCTCTTAAAGGTTTCACCTTGGAAAGGGGTGATCCAATTCGGCAAGAAAGGGAAACTAGCGCCACGTTACGTGGGTCCCTTTAAGATTCTGGAAAGAATTGGTAAAGTGGCCTACCGACTCGAATTACCGGTGGAACTCAACAACGTACACCCGACTTCCCACGTCTCCAACCTCAAGAAGTGTCTAGCTGAAGAACATCTTCATGTACCTCTTGAATACTTGCAAATAAACGAGACATTGCACTTCGTGGAAAAGCCAGTAGAAATCATGGATCGAGAGACCAAGAAACTTCGACGTAGTCGCAATCCCATTGCGAAGGATAGAAGGGAAGGCAAACGCGACGCTGAATTCACTTGGGAACTCGAGAGTGATATGAAAGCTAAATATCCGCAACTCTTTGTTACGTCTACCACTTAAGTTCGGGATGAAATTCCCTAAAGTAGGGGAGACTGTAACAACCCGACCTTTTGGTTATTTCTATATTACCGTTGTTTCATTCGTAAACGCTTGTACTTCAAGATTCGATGAAATTCAAGGGTTAACTACTTTTAAAACGCATTTTATCGCTTATTTATCGCATTAAACGCTTATACTTAAACGCAAACTCAAAACGCGGATTTATTTGTATTATTTATTTTATTAGTGTGTTTAAATGTTAGATATTTATATTAAGCGAATATCAGCATATTGCTTGGAACCCTAACACGCTTACTCACTCGACTTGATTTAACGCGCTAAAATGCAACACAACACAACACAACACTCAATATCTCGTGAAAGTACCTTAAGTACTTGAACTAACTAACGCCACAAAACGCACCCAAACGCACATCCGACACGCGAAACGAGAGCTATTTACACAAAACAGGCCCCATCTTACGAAGCCAGCAGCCTCGTACGAAGGCACTGCCTTCGTACAAAGGTAGCCAGCATCGTACAAGACTTTCAGCTCTCTCTATAAATACTCAGCCCTCTCCTCTCATTCTAACTTGCTATCATTCTCTCCAAAACGCAGCCAATCTGTTTTCCCTCTATTTCCCAAGTAAGATATACTAATATTACATGTTTCACAACGTTTTCCACTACGATTTTACACGAGTTTAACTCCGATTTCATCTAAACATCTCCATTTCCATCCAAACTTCTCTATTTTCATCTAAACTTCATCTTTTTCATCTAAACTTCTTTATTTTTATGAAAACCTTCATTCTTTTTACAAAAACCTTCATCTTTTTCATCAAAACTTCTTATTTTACCACGGATCTACACTTAACCGAGTGTATTGGGCCTAGCTTCAGCTTCCCAAGTTAGAGATCTGAAGATTTCACACTCACCAAGTGTTAATCCAAGTAAAACCCCTTTTTAAACTCGAATTTTACACAAAAACAAACCAAAACCGACACATATTTCGTTCACTGGATAGTGGGACGAAGTGGTGTCGAAACCGCCAAGAAAAGGACTCGAAAATACATCCGATTCAGGCGAAGCCGCAGCTCCAAACGCCAAAAAAAGCAACTTACGCTAGCCAGACTAGTTTGTATGAAGCCTGGCTTCATACGAAGGCACTGCCTTCATGCGAAGGCACCAGCTTCGTACAGCCCAACCTATGTTCCCGCATGTGACTCAAACGCTCAAAGACCTCTCCTGCTCTAAGTTTAATCAGTAGCTTAAGGCTGGAAGGATGAACACTCGATTTTCCCGAAGAAAGACGCGAAGCACACTCGATTTTGGACAACGAAAGCAACACTTGTACGAAGCCTCCCTTCGTTCGAAGGCACGCCTTCGTACGAAGACACTAGCTTCGTACGAAGCCTCTGTGTCCCACTCGACACTCCGATTTCGACCGTTTCGGCACTTTGGAAGACTTGTGCTTCTGTTCCCATATGCAGGCTGATCCGGCGCACCCTTCAATCCATTCCAGACCGTGTTTACTTGCTAAACACGCACTGTGAGTATACTCGAACCCTTTTTCGCTTAACGTACTTTTGGGTGTTACATTCGTTCTCTATCAAAACACAACGCACACAACGCTTAAACTCTTTTAAACGCTAACCGTTCTCGCTTGTTATACGTGACTAGTTGAATGCTTATTTGCTATGTTTTCACAGTGATAACTTGCCCTACCACCCTTAGCAACGATAGTACTATAGTTTGGACTCAGCACCTGTTTATTCACGGGTTATGTTAGTGCATTACGTCTATTGACTTCGTCTTGTATCGAGTCTAGTATTAAATTGTTAGATTAGATCTTGTTATATGAAAGTATAGGAGGTTTTAGAGTATGTTTAATGTAATTTAGCTTGAAAGTGGTGATTTCCCTTGAAAATGTCACTTGACAGTTTCAAGCTAAATCAATTCTTATTGATTTCCCTTGAAAGTGTCATGTGTCATTTCAAGCTAAATCAAGGTTTCCCTTGAAAGTGGCATGTCATTTCAAGCTAAACCCCCTCCACTATAAATACCATTCAAGCTAAATCATTTGTAACTTTCGGATCTGAGTAGCGAAACTCTGCCGAATCGTCTCCAGGTTGTAAATCGGTATCATATCAATATAAGAGACTTTATAATTACATCGAGTGTCCATTTCATTGATTCCGCCTCTGATTTGGATAAAAGACTCTTCTGATCGACTCAGTTAGGTCGTACAGCGATCCAACAAGTGGTATCAGAGCACAGGAGGAAGAGTTTAGCTCGATTGCAATTAGATTCTGACTTCTACAACTTCTTTTTTAAACTGAACAAGATTCCATGGTCAAAATGGATTGAACTTTTCACTGAACATGCAAAACAGTAGTTTAACAAAGCCTTGAAAGTTTGAGACCGAAATTCGCATTAAAAATGACCGAAATGGATCAAAAACAAGGTTTCGCTTGAACGAACAGTGCAATTTCGCTTGAAAAACAAAGGATTTCGCTTGAAAAAGTTCAAGCGAAATAGATTTGTTGGATTTCGCTTGAATCGTTGGACTTGTATTAAGAAGATTTCGCTTGACAAGTTCAAGCGAAATAGGGTTCTTGGATTTCGCTTGAACTAACTGTTTTAGATTTGATTTCGCTTGAAACAGCATAGTCTTGATTTCGCTTGAAAGTGGATGTTTGTCTAAAAGTCTGATTTCGCTTGAACATATTGTTTGATTTCGCTTCAAAACATCATCTTGAGATTTAGCTTGAGATTCAGCTTAAGATTTCGCTTGGGATTTCGCTTGAAATTATATCAGCTGATTTCGCTTCAACCGATCAACTAGTGATTTCACTTGAGAGTTCTATTTCGCTTGAAAAGTGAAATTTCATATCGAGATCATCTCACGTCAACCGAGTGTTAGTCTATTTCAAGTTGTTTGATATTGTTTGTACTGATTGTGTTTGTTTGTTTGTCTCCAGTTGTTTGAAGATGTCAAGCAGTAAGGTTGATCATGATAGTAACAGTGAAAAAGCCCTCGCTTCTAAAGTTTGTACATTTACGATCAGTGGAAGTAATTTTATGGAACAACACTGGTATTTCTGTTATACATGTGATCTGACCGTTTCAAAAGGTTGTTGTTCTGTTTGTGCAGATGTATGTCATCGAGGACATCGTGTTGTCTACTCTCGATCAAGTAGGTTTTTTTGCGACTGTGGAGCAGGGAGTGTACAGGACAGCAGCTGTCAGTGTCTGAAGCCTAGGAAATTCACTAAAGATGATAGGGATCATGATGATGAAATTGATATTGGTAATCAGTTGGCACTGAATGATGATCAAGAAGCTAAGAACATGCCAATATTTGAACATGGTGATTCAGATTCTGAGGAGGAGCAGATTTCAAGTCAAACAAAATGTGAAGTTGTGATGACTGAAGAAGTTATACAAGAAGTTATTACTGAAAAACAGAAGATTTTTGAGGAAGTAATTTCAAAGAAAGAAGAATCTGAAAAGTCTGTATCTGAGAAATCTAAGAAAGAGATTGCAGAAGACACACTAGTCTTTGAGATTGTTCAAGAAGAGAAGAAACAGACAGAAGATATTCAGACTTTGAAAGCTGAAAAGAAAGCTGATGATGAACATATTTTGGAGTTGCACTTGAACTGTGAAAAACTAAAAACTGAAAATGTCAAACTGTTGAGTGATGTGGACAGTTTGACATTGGAAAATAAAGTTTTAAAAGAAAAAGAAAAAGAAAAAGAGTTTAAAACTGAAAAATTAAAAATTGAAAAAGATTTTCAAAGTCAAATGAAGGTTTTAGAAGATGAAAAATCTGTTATTCTTAACAATAATCTTGAAAAACAAATTGAAATAAATTCTCATCTTCAGAAAATCATTCGGCTTGAAAATGAAGCTGAAATTACTCGAAATAAAATTACCGAGCTTGAGAATAAATTGAAAGGTTTTGTGAATTCTACATCACATGTTTGTCCAAAACCAATCAATTCTGTTCCAATAAGTGACAATGTCACAAATTTTGACAAAGTCAAAATTGAAGATTGTGATGAAATATCTGATGAAGAAAAAGAAAAGAAAAATATTTTTAGATTTACAAGAAAAATTTCAAAATACTGTTTTGCAATCTACTGAAATAGGTGAATGCTCAAAGCAAAAACCTGTTAAGAAGAATGTAGAACAGAAATAAAAAGATAAAAATTTGAAAATTTCTAAAAATGAAAATAAAAGCTCATCAGATAAGTCATCCAATCATTATAGAAAAATACAAAAATCTAAAAATGAAAACTCACAAAATGTTGGTAATAAGTGGTGCAGGTTTGACCACAGTGTTCAAAAGACAAATCCAGCATTGAAGAGGAGAAATGATTATAACCAAGCCAAACAATGTTATGATCTGAAGGTTTGGACTGACAGAAGTGGATGGTACGATAACAGAGTGTGCTACACATGTGGTGTTAGAGGACACATTGCTGTTAACTGCCAGAATTGGTATTGTGAGACAAGAAGATGCTTTGAATGTAATATCAGAGGACATATTGCCAGAGATTGCCCAAGGAGATCGATGGGAAGATCAAGGGTTAAATCTCAGAGAACGGTAAAGAAACCAGTCACTGTCAAGCCCAAAGAACAGAAAGTGGAAGATAAGAAAGTAAAGCTTTCACAGGGGCAGAGAGACAGACTGAGGAAGAAGAGGAAGAAGGCGAGAGAGTATTTGGAGAAGATTTTGTCTTCAGGATCACCGGTTGGTTCGAATAAAAGTTCTGATGAATCGATTCAGTCGACGGCAAAGTCAAGCAAATCGAATTCTTCAGATGCAAATCTGAGGACAAACAAGAAGAAAAAGAAAGTTATTGGCGATGAATCTGGCTCATCCAAGTCAGACAAGCCAAGTTCGGGCAATGAATCTGATTCCACAAAATCAAAGGAGCCACAAGTTAAGGTAAAAAGGGAAGAAACAGTTCCGTTAATGAATGATGAGAATTTTCCACCATTACGTGCCGCAAACCTAAAATCAAAAGGTGTTGATGCTGGAAAAATGTTTAATAGCAATGTTAAACATATTTTTAGCAAGATGGCTGATGGAAAGGTAAAAGGGGCAAAAGAATTTTATGAAGAAAAGAGAAATGTTCAAAACACACCCAAGACTGGTCAGGCTTGGGTACATAAATCTGTTGGTTGAAATCCTGACTTGCCGGAGCTTCCAGGTTGGTAAGTGTGAAGCAGGTATCGGCATCATTCTTGAGAAATTCACAGGATGGTAACTGTGATATTTCGTGTTACAAGTGGTTAATCAAGGACATTAAATTGTACTTGATTTTCTACAAGAGATAGTGGTATTTGTTCTCATATTGTTAAAAAAAAATTTCGAAATGGTTAAAAGAGAACAAGGTGATGTGATGACCCCAAACTCACAAGTGATGGGTAAACAAACTAATTTTTCCGGAAAAACCATTCTGATTAAAACAAACTTTAGTGTTTTGAAATCATTATGGGAAAATAGTTTGTTGTAAGGGGGAGTGTTGATTGAATATGCCGAAACCCTCACGGTTGAACAAACATGATTACTTTCATCAGATTGAAAAACGGTTTTCAAACTGTTAAGATCAATGGGTTGTAAATCATGGGGGTACTTTATATTAGATTTTCTGCAAATCAGAGCACGTTTAGCAGAAAATGGATGGCGAGACAAAGCTATCAGTATTGGTTGTCAAATTTTCTTTAAATGGTTTTGCATTTTAGGGGGAGTAATATTGTCAGAAAATACAAAAACATTTGAAAATTTGAAAAAGTCAAAAACATGATAAAATTTAAAAAAATTGAGTTTTTGTGTAAAAAGAGGAAATGATAGTACATCAGTAGACAGTTACAGTACGCTAAAGAATTGGAAAGTTAAAATGTGTTAAACGAACTCACCGTGGATGTGTCGGTAGGTTTTTGCACATTTAGTAGGTTTGTTCGGGATATAAATCTAAATCTTTACTTACTTATTTCGTGGGGAACACTACTTGGATATATAGGTAACTCCTGAAATCTCGTTTGAAAGGTCTCATAATCTGATATACTAGGTTTTTATACTCAGTGATATCTGGGGTATTATTCCGGGACTTCTGCTGAACGGTAGTTCTGACCTAGTCCTCAAATAATACTTTCTGCAAATGCTTGAAACATAGCATAAACCCTCAGCATATATGATAAGACAATAAAATTGCTTAGCAATGCTGTTGTAAAAAAGATCCTCTAAAGGGGACACACCCAAGTTGAGTCATGATCTCTCTGCTGAACGGTAGTTCTGACCTGAGCTCTCATGATTCTTCATAATTTATTAACCTCTTACAGATATCATTTGTGTTATAATTACCTGTAAGACTGAATTTTGGGATCTGGATACGGGAGTATATTCAAGAGGTGGGACACATGAATGAGTTTAAGTTCTTAATTCACTTAATTCGTATCCTGAATCAGTTGAAATTTGTGTGAAAATTTAAGTGGATCAGTATATCGACAATCTAAGTGAATTGTTTAATTCTTACTGTGTAACTAAGCTCAACGGTACTTGTGACTTGTCATAAACTGATATGATCCTCTGACGCAAACTCAAACAAAAATATTGTCTGTAAATATGTTTGTACATATTTCTTTACTGCTTTATGTTTTCAGAAAATACAAAAAGATTTTGATTTCTGCTTTATTTTCGACAACCGATGTCTGAGTGCTGAGTTTCAAAATCTAAGTAAGCTGATTGTGTTTCTGAAAATAAAACAAGTTCATTAATTTGAAACTTGAAGTTTTAAAATAAAAAAAAATCAAAAACAGTTTGTGATATCTCCAAGGTCATTAAGTTGGACTTGGATGATTAACTGTGGGGGAGTTGGATGCTTATATTGTTATAAGTGCTAGTTTCCGATACGATTCGATGAAACTGCCAAATTCATGAGAAGTGATTTTGAGGAGATTGAATTGTCAGATTATGATATTTGGAAGATTAAAATGTTGTTACTTATAGTTGTATGAGTGATTGCAGGAAAAGTCCAGATTACGATCCCGATAGCAGAGTCTAAGGGGGAGTCTGAAGACAAGCTGAAAGTTAGGAGGAGCTTGTAGCTGGAAAGCTAGGTGTCGATCCCAAAACACGGAACCTTGACGAAAGGGGGAGCCTGAAGCTGATAAAGAGAAGTGATGGATGCGTACAATGTTACAATCTGAGTGAGGAGGCAGAATGATCAAGACTGAAGAAGGTGTCATAACAGAGAATAGTCACTGAAGACTTCGTCAATATCCGAGGGGGAGTCTGTTAGTGCATTACGTCTATTGACTTCGTCTTGTATCGAGTCTAGTATTAAATTATTAGATTAGATCTTGTTATATGAAAGTATAGGAGGTTTTAGAGTATGTTTAATGTAATTTAGCTTGAAAGTGGTGATTTCCCTTGAAAATGTCACTTGACAGTTTCAAGCTAAATCAATTCTTATTGATTTCCCTTGAAAGTGTCATGTGTCATTTCAAGCTAAATCAAGGTTTCCCTTGAAAGTGGCATGTCATTTCAAGCTAAACCCCCTCCACTATAAATACCATTCAAGCTAAATCATTTGTAACTTTCGGATCTGAGTAGCGAAACTCTGCCGAATCGTCTCCATTTTGTAAATCAGTATCATATCAATATAAGAGACTTTATAATTACATCGAGTGTCCATTTCATTGATTCCGCCTCTGATTTGGATAAAAGACTCTTCTGATCGACTCAGTTAGGTCGTACAGCGATCCAACAGGTTGTTAAGGTTTACTTACTTTACGTGCTCGCTTCGGTGAACACGTATTGCGCATACTCTACTCGCAGTCATGTTGGTTAGCTTGTATCATTGTCGATAGCTTACTTGATTCGCCCCTTACGTGTTACATGCTGGTTATGCGTAAACGCTTTATTACTATACTTATGTAAACATGTGTACTCACCTTTACATTATTGTATTGACTTTATTTTAACGTATGTAACAGGTTGATGGATTCTGCTGGAAATGGTTTAGGATGTCTAGAAACCCGCCTAAACTAATTGCAAGATATGTTACGTTGTTTTATTGTTTGAGAAACTCATAATCCATTATGACTTTTGTTGAGATATTTGTTTGATAGTATGGGATATTAAAATTGTTAAATATTGTCACTAAATTAGTCGTTTTGGATTCTCTCGAGCAACCTATTCGCATCATGCCACATCCCGATGATTCCGCCATCGGTTGGGGTGTGACACCTCAAGTGACCGCACACTCTAGGTGTACAACCATCTAATGCTCGTGTACCATTGAACTATGCATGACCACACACCTAGTATCACATGCTTCTTACCATACAACCCTCTGATGCACATTGTACAAGTTACTCCTTTCATGACCGCACACCTTGAGATGCCGCACACTAGAGTATGGGTCGCACACTCTATGTGGGCCATCGCACAGTGGGCCGCACACCCAGTATTGGTCCAAGTTCTGAACTGGACCACATGCTCGTGTACTGGACTTTAAGAATGTTAGGTCGCACACTTTGTATCTGACCGCACACCCAATGTTGGGCTTGGATTACTGGACTGCATACTCTGATATGGACCGCACAATCATGTGTAATTGTAAAAGGCTGTTTGTGTACTGTTCACTCGTTGGATTGTTAAATGAATAACATGATGATATGTGTTACTTGCTAAAATTGTGTGACTAATTCTAAAACGAATCTAATTAGACGTGGTAACTACAAATACGACGTGATTGACCGAAGCTGTTTTGACAAGTAAATAACCTGCCGAGCAAACCGAGGTGAGTTCACACACTTTACTAAAGCATGTATTCCCGGTGGTTGGGAACAGAACGAACAACATTATCTCCTTGTGTGGGATACGAACGACATTTTTCCCCTTGTGTGGGACGCTCAGTTAAATACTATTTATATTTCATGAACTAGCCTACTAAACAAAACTCCATGACAAAGTCCCTACATTACTATACCGATTAGTCGTCGGGTCCAGGCGAACGGGATATTAGTTAAATAGCGCTATTTAGGTCTCACTAACCTCACACCGTGCCTTGAGCGGACGGGCGTGAACTAATAGTCCTCGGCAACTGTCAATGATGATAGATATTGACAAACGGGGCAACAACAACTTAAGTGCGAAAGTTTCAGTATGATTATGGAGTTTAGTAGCATGTATTATGGGGTCCCCATGGCATGGTATAAATGAGTAATTTAACGAACATAAGTTTTTGAAACTAAAACTGGACAACTCGTGAACTCGCCAACTTTATGTTGATACCCTACTGCATGCTTTGCAGATACTCAGTGAAGGCAGGAGCTTGCAACTTGGGGAGTGTAGTGGTCGCATTAGCCCGTATTGGGTTTTAATAATTTCAAACTTTGAACTTTTGATTGAACTATCCAACTTATGCTTCCGCTAATATCTTTACACATTTTTTCTAACTTAAGACTTTGGATATGGACATTATTAGTCACTAATCGTATTTTTGATAAAACTGCTTTATTACTATGATTGTTCAATATGATTGGTGGCTGGATCCTGGTCGGTCACACGCATGAAAGGATGGAAGGGACCTCTCACACAAAAGGACCCCTTTCGTGCGAAAGGGCCTGTCTCCCAAACTTCCCTCTCGCCCCAATTTCACCCTAAACCTATAAATATGTGCACTACTTCACTCATTTCTCCTTCCAGTCGCTCAGAAACACTCTCAAACGCTCTGAAGTTTTCACTTACGATCAGAAGCTGTTGGTATTGATTTCCTTTAGTTTTCCATTCATTATCCTTACATTTTCTTGCATTTTATGTTTCAATTCTTTAAATTTTACAAAACTTTTGGGTTGAATATATCTCATGGACGGATTTCACCAGTTTAATTGAGCAAACTGATGTTGAAACCTCATTGCCACAACCCCCGATCCCACCCTGGGAGCGGAAGTCGTGGACCATTCAAGTGGTACCGGTGTTTATTAATTACACAATGGAAAATTTTCATAAGGGTCGCAGTTAGGAAATAAATTTCAGAGTTTCAAAACGCCAAACTTTTATATTAAACAAATAGATTAAAATCCATATTCCATTTATAATGTATTTGTAAGGATAAACACTATTGCTGAAAACATAAATTTCTTCTTTTTATTTAGGTAACTTATAGCCACTTTATTTAAGCCTTCAGTGCTCCATAGTTGGCTTCTAATAGCTTCTCATCAAGTTACCTAAAACGCGTTTTAAAAAATATCTTATCAGCAAGAA
>JARYGA010052875.1:0-23984 GCA_030545235.1 Helianthus tuberosus
TCAAAGTTCGCTGGGAAGCTAAACGTGGACCCGAGTTTACTTGGGAACGCGAAGACCAAATGAAGGCGAAATATCCGCATCTTTTCCCACGAGTTTCCTCTAAATAAATTTCGGGACGAAATTTCCACAAGTAGGGGAGACTGTAACATCTGTGCTTGTAATCATTATGAACAGTTCAGTTATCAATAAAACAATGTTATTTGATCCCAATGTTTGTTTGGTTGTGTTTTACATTTTTCATGTTTTGACTTTTATCCAATTTCAAACTCTATATCACTTTCTGGAGAGTTATACGCAAACTGGTGCGTAAACGTACTCAGTTTAACGCGAAAAATACTCCGGAACATCAACATATACTTAACATACCTTAAATAACCTTTACATAACTTAGAAATAAGTTTTGAAGGCTTTGGTATGGCAAAAACAAGTTAATTCGCTTACAGGGACTAAACTTGACAAACTGTGAAAGTATGCCAATTTGAACTGTAACGAACATTCCAGAACATGACCATAAGTTAAACATACCATAAATATCCTTTACATAGCTTAGAAATAGGCTTTGAGGGGTTCGGTATGCTAAAATAAACTTTTGGGTCATTCAGGGACTAAAATTGTCAAAAAGTGCACAAGTTTGCACTTTTGCGCATAACTTACGTTCTGAATACATCCGGACATCCAAAAATTTATGTAAGCATGACTATATTATGCTTTAGTGTTTGGCTTGCCAAAAATCCATTCGTTGCGTCATTTGGATCGTTTTACGCGCTTATGCTCATTCCGTCGTAATTAAGCGAACATCGCGTTCGTACGACCAAACGAACTGACATCAGACATATTTTTGAACATGTTTCATGTCCACAATGTTTAGGCACCATTTTAGGGCCTTAAAGTTGGCTTTACGGGCCTTAGAAGTGCCGGAAATGGGCTGAATACACAATAGGGACCAAAACTGCAATTCTGTAAAACATGGCCAGGCGGCCCGCCTCAGTTTCTGTTAATCCCCACGTGGGCCGCGTCCGACTATCAGACCAGATTCAGTGTTTTTAACATCAGATTGCAGCTGGTTGATCCACCACCACACATTCTCTAATGCTTAGTCAGATGATAAGGATCACTTTGAGCTACCATAAGGTCCCGACACTTGTACGGGTGGGATTAAGGCACGTTTTCCATGAAACGGTCTTAACGGTGGACCGAATACTATAAATACCCCACCCCCCATGCTTCAAAATCACAAGAATTTTGATTTGAGAAACTCTAAGTTGAAACCTTTGTTTCATACCTGAGATTTTTGAATCGAGATTAGCATTCGGGGACCCTTCATAAGTATTCTTTCGTTCTTTTCCTTATTTTATTGCTTTTCGAGTCCGAAAGTCAAACTTTGTTTGACTTTCAGCGTTGACCAGTAATGGTCAATGCGAAGTTCGTTTGAACTTCGCAACGTGACTGTAATCACGATGGTCATAGTCCCTTGGGACTATGCCTACTGATTACCACGTTGTCTAGGGTCGTAGGGTAAGCGATCTAATAAATCGCTTATACCTTCGAACCCGACCCAGTTTGGTCGATCATTAGGATCCGACCAAATACATTAGGTGACCATAGTATAGGGCATAACCTTCCGGGGTTATACCTGGGTTATGCCTTATGGTCACATCGTTTAAGTAGTTGTATGATAGGTAGTTTATATGCCTTAGGTAAATTACCAGAATACCCTTTTCATGTATAATTGGTAATTAAGCATATGTAACCTAAACCTTTGTCACATAACTGATTATGTAACATGTTTTGGCATATAACACTTGTCATAGGGCTAGTTAGGCGGTCTGAACGCGTTTCACGTGAACGACGCGTTAAAGTAGCATAAGCTACCTAAACGGGTCGTAAACAATTATGTTAGGTTTCAATTAGTATGTAGGCTTTGTTGAACCATATTACACGAGTCTCCATACTCGTTTGGTTTACAAACCCTCATGCTACCCGATCTTCCGATTTAGGTCCGGTTTATTAACATAGTTACCTATATTAGGTGCCGTTTGATTCCGAGATCTATAGCATTGCTTGGTGGTTATCTTAGGACTACTGAACAATCTCAAGTGAGTACATAGACCCCTCTTTTACTGTTTTCCAAACTGTTTTGGGGTGGAACACATGTGCCTACTTGTTACTTTCATGCTTTCCTGTTTTCACATCATATACATGCTATGTTCATTAGTACATTATAGTACATGATTTCATTACATCTTATGCTAGGTGTGCCCATTGTGTGCATTACTTAGTACATTGTTTTACATTACATTTCATGCTAGGTGTGCCCATTGTGTGAATTACTTAGTACATCATTTTACATTACATTTCATGCTAGGTGTGCCCATTGTGTGCATTACTTAGTACATCGTTTTACATTACATTTCACGCTATGTATGTTCATTGGATTACATACTTAGTGCATTGTTTTCACATGCTTACATTTTTGGTATGACATTTGGTTTGTTTAACATGGAACAATACATTCATTAACATTGATCATGCCATTCGTTAGTAGGTAGTGGTACCATAGGAATTGACAACTCCCGTTCCGGACATCCTGGGTATGGGGATGAAAGGAATGACCGAATTCGATATACATAACTTAGATAAACCTTTAATTTGTTTAAGGGTTTATCGCCACAGTCTCAAGGCTTGGATGTATGCATTTTAACAATACCGCATAGATGTTTGTATCAGTAAAGCATGCATTTATTACACAAAACATAACTTTGATTTAAACTATGTTTTACTTCAATACCTTGTTTTGTGCATTTTACATATGGTTTAGTTGATATATTTCACTTACCATACATGACATTTTGGTTACACATTACATGATCTACATTGAACATAAACATTTTGACATTTATATACACATTTGGTGGTTTACATTGGACATAGACATTTTGATATGGTTTACACAATAACACTTGGCAATTGGTTTGTACATGAACAAGTTACATTGGTGGTTGTTTGGGTAAGTGATTTAAGTAACGAGGCGTGTGTAATATGATACAAACATGGTGGATACGCCGCTGGTACTTCCTATATATAAGTGTTTGTATAATATTACATAGCGCAACGTTATTTAAACCATTTCAGTATAGACATATTACATTTTATACAAATAACATATTTTTCACACGACATTGATTTACAAAACAATTTATCTTATACAACTCATTTTACATGGTTATTCATTTAACCTTACATTTATTTATACATATCATCTAATCTTATCGTTTTTCAAATGATTTACAAGACAAAGCAAATTACAAGGTTCATGACTAAACATTTTCTTAAACACAAGTCATGAATCCTATTTTCACAAACCTATGTATCTCACAGGCATTTTTATGCTGACGTACCTATTTTCACATGTGTTTTCAGGAGCTTTTCCGTAGGATGTTGATCATGACACTAGGGCGGACCTGTGCCTTAGAGACTAAAAACGAAGATAGACTTGTTTAATTATGTTATAAACTCTTTTGTTTACTGTTCAAGACAATGTAACACTCTTGTTTAATAAATAAAATACAACTTTGAATACCATGGTTATGAAACAATTTATTCTGTTACGACACGCCCCGATGTTTCCGCCGCGATTTGTTGTTTTACGCGGTCGGGGTGTGACAGTATCCAGATCGCAAGTCGATCTTTGAGTAAAAGCTTGAACCTTGCATTTGATCAAACAGATCATCAATTCTTGGCAGAGGATATCTATTCTTGTTCGTCAGCTTGTTCAGCTCCCGGTAGTCGATGCACATACAAAAACTACCGTCCTTCTTCTTGACAAACAGGACTGGAGCTCCCCAAGGCGAGAAGCTTGGTCGGATAAATCCCTTGTCTAACAACTCTTGAAGTTGTGTCGACAGTTCCTGCATCTCAGACGGAGCAAGTCTATAAGGTGCCTTAGCCATAGGCGCGGCGCCTGGAACTAAGTCAATGCGGAACTCTACTTGTCTCTGAGGTGGCAGTCCAGGTAAGTCCTCTGGGAAGACCTCTGGATATTCCCTCACGACAGGGATGTCTTCTATTCTCGGCTCAGCGGCCTTATTATCCACAATGTGTGCCAGGAAGGCAACACATCCCTTCTGCAAACACTTTCGCGCTTTCAGGCAGCTGATAATTCTTAAAGGCGTATCACGCTTCTCCCCGTGAACCACAATAGTTTTGCCATCTTCGGTTGGGATACGAACAACCTTTTCGTGACAAACTATTTCAGCCTTGTTTCCTGATAACCAATCCATTCCTACCACCACGTCGAAGCTTCCCAACTGGACTGGTAGTAGATCCAAAGCAAACTCACGCTCTCCCAATTCGATCACACAACCTCTGATCACTTCATTGGCTTCTACTAACTTCCCATTAGCCAATTCGATTGAGTAGGGAATATCTAACTTATTAGCGGCTAAACCAAGCATATTCTTAAACTCTAACGATACGAAGCTATAATCGGCACCAGTATCAAATAAAACGGATGCATAGCGTTAGTTTACAGGGAACATACCAGTGACAACATTGGGATCCTGGCGCGCTTCCCTTGCTTCAATATGGAACACTCTTCCACGGGCTTGGTTCAACTCTGGGCAGTTCCTCTTAAAATGCCCAATATCACCGCAGTTAAAGCATCCAAGTCTTTGCCCGTTTCCACCTCCATTTCCAGCTTGGTTGTTGTTTTGGTTCGCATTACCAGCTTGATTCACATTGTTGCCTCGATTCCCGTTTCCTCCATTGTTCCCCTGTGGGCGATTCCCAATACCACCACGATTATTATTTCTATTCCCAAATCCTCCTTGGCCTCCCCGGCCAGCACTAGCCCAGCAAGAATCCTTCAAGTGACCAGTCTTTCCACAAGCTTCACATACTTTTGGCCCGCATCGGCCAGAATGGTGACGCTGGCAGGTGTTGCACTTGGGCTGGGTGCCCATATATCCCTTTCCTTTCTTTCCACTACCAGCTGTAACCCGAGCTGGCGTGCTTGGCTCTCCTTTCTTAACAACCCCACTAGTGCCTTGCTTGAAGTTCGAGAACTTCCGTTTGTTACCTCCTGATGACTCAACGTGAGTCTCTTTCTTCTTAGTCTCGATCTCACCGAACTTGTTCAGGCGGATAGCCTCCTCAGTGAGAGCCACGCTCAAATCAATTGCCTCAGTAATTGTCGCAGGCTTGGATGAGGTCACCATGCTTATGATTTGAGGAGCTAATCCCCAAATGAAACGTTCAATCCGCTTGATCTCCGGAGTGACCATGTAGGGTACCACATGTGATAAGTCATGGAACCTTTGAACGTATTCTGCGATATTTGGACCGTCCATTTTCAAATGCCAGAACTCAGTTTCCAATCTTTGGATTTCCGCGCGAGAGCAGTACTTTTTGCGCATAAGTTCCTTCAGTTCGGTCCAGGTTAGCGCGTAGGCAGCAGCTTCACCAAGTATCTGTACTTGCAAATTCCACCAAGAGAGGGCTCCATCCAAGAATAGCCCCGAGATATAGGTGACTTGCTGATCTAGTGCGCATTTTCTCATGCGAAGAACAGATTCAGTCTTCTCAGCCCAACGAACAAAGGCGACAGCACCTCTTGTGCCATCAAAGTTGACCGGTTTGCAGTCTAGAAACTGCTTGTAGGTGCACCCTGCACACACATTGTAACATGTGAACAGCATTAGCATCTTTGCTATAGATATCCAATTAGGTCATGGTATGTCTAAATGACTTAGTATTACCATGAGGCGGGTTGTTGTTGTTGCCAGTGTTGCCAGAGTTGCTTCCACTAGTCCCTCCTTGAGAGGCGGCGTATTGTGCGATGGCAGCAGCGATAATTTGCTGGAGTTCCGCCTCATTGGCAGGCATGCGCGGATCGCGTTTTGGTGGCATCTTCTAAAAGATGGTTCGCGTTGGTCAGGTGATAGTAAGTAAAGTGTACGTATGTAATATCAACACATAACATCTCATGTTATAAATAAATCACTCATATCGATAGCCTCTGTAATGGTTGAGGGCTTCGAGGTAGTAACCATACCCCTGATCTGGGTTGCAAGTCTTCAAATGAATCGTTCAATCCTTTTGAACTCCGGTTTGACCAAGTAGGGGACGACCCTAGACAAGTCGTGAGATTGCTGGACGTATTCAGGAATCTCTGGTCCGTCCATTTTCAATTCCAGAACTCCACCTCAAGCTTCTGGATTCCAGCCCTAGAGTTGTATTTCTTCTTCATCATTCCTTTGAGCTCGTCCCAGCTCAGTGCATAAGCAGCATCTGTGCCAAGGGTCTGAACCTGAAGGTTCCATCATGAGAGTGTGTCATCTAGAACTAACCCCGAGGTATAGGTAACACTCTGCTGGGGCGAACCGTTACTCATTCTTGGAATGGAGTCAATCTTTTCGGACCAACGAACAAATGCAACGGCGCCTCCTATTCCATCAAAGTTCAAAGGGTTGCAGTTCAGGAACTGTTTATAGGTGCAGCCAGTTGGAGGGTTATTTCCAGTAATGCCATCGTTGTGCTTAGAGCGGAGGGCTTCATGTTGTGCATTTGCCCGTGAGATGCGTTCTTGCAGGTCGGCTTCTGTCCTTGGCAACGTACTGGTGTTTGTGTCACGTCTGGGTGACATTCTCTTTTGTCAAAGTGGTGTGAAGCGGGTTAGACAACGTTTCAATTGTCTATGAGATATATAGCACCATAAGCCATCATGTAATCACCCAATTTCACATGCAAATATACTCAATGTATGAGTGGGGAAATAAATTTCTGAGCCTTCACATAGGCTTGCCAATTTGGCTTGTTGCTTGTAATAGAATGAACTCGAGGCTACATCGCCTTGGTCATTCGTGTTTAAGTTATTTCCTGCTACATTGGTTTTCATTAGCTTGACCCGCAGAGTCCACCAGGATTTCTGTGCACTACAAGTCGTTATTACGTGAGCCCCCGTAATAATAAATTGTCTTGCACAGTTACCCCAATTATCTCTCGTCCAAGCAGATGATCAATCAAGGAGCAACAGCAGGTGCATTGGCATGAACAGGGTCATGCTCCAACGCGGGGTCAGGAGAAACGCCTGGCTCAGGGGCCATAGCCGGCTCCGGATCAACAAACTCCATCTCAAAATCAGCTGGATCAACAAACATAGGGTCAACAGGGGCTACAGGATCCTCCAAGGGCTGATCTAAGTGTATGAACTCAATGTCATGGTCTGAATCAAAACCAGGTGGAAAAACAGAATCGTCCTCAATATCGCGATCAAACTCAAAGCTGTGTGCGGGAACTGGTGCAGCTGATGACGCCATATCAGGGTCGGCGTTAAGTGAGTGATGTTGCACTCCCTGTGTATGCAAAGATGCGGACGCCACAGACTCAAATGAGTCTGGGACAGGGGAATGGGCATGAGCCTCCTCTGCAGGAGCGTCAGCAAGCGGTAGGCTATCACCAGCAGCAATAGGGCCTCGCCCTCAAGTGGGTCCTACTCTAATAGATCGTTATCGTCGTCAGAGACAACGTCGGGGGGGGGGGGGCATATCAACAACGGGATAAGCGGCAAGGGGCACAGGAGCAGGGATCACCGCGAGTGGCAAATCCCCAACAAGATGGCCATCAGTAGGCTCTGCTACGACATCAGGCAGTGCAAAGGCTGAAAGTCGTCCTCATCTGTGCTGGTCGTATCGGAAGTGTACACCTCGTGCTCCGATGAAACTATGTCGCCTGATACTATGGCCGTGGGATCTGTAGTGTCCGACTTTCCAGTATCTGATGAAGGCACGACGTTTGTAACACAAACACACATACGTATAATAATCAATCATATAGTCATATAAACACATTAGTCACCAAGTAGGCAATCAAATAATTTTCCTAGTCCCACTAGCCTCCCAGCCTCCCAGACTGATCTTCCTAGTCCCACTAGCCTCCCAGCCTCTCAGACTGCTCTTCCTAGTCCCACTAGCCAATTCTCCCAGCCTCTCAGACTGCTTTTCCTAGTCCTACTAGATAATTCTCCCAGCCTCCCAGACTGACTCCCTAGTCCCACTAGACAACTACCTCGGCCTCCCAGACCGAGCCTCGGCCTCCCAGACCGAGCCTCAGCCTCCCAGACTGAGCCTATAAATAATAAATAAATGTGCTCAACATTTGTTTGTAAAAAGTTTTGGATCTGGACTTAAGTGGTATGCAGTGTAAAAATGTTTTCGTGAGAGCCCTAGTGATCATAGTCTAGACTCGAGAAGGAATCCTAGTTCGCTATGATCAGAGCTCTGATACCAAGCTGTCACACCCTGGCTTTGCGGAAGCGTGGTTAATTTGGTGTGACTTCTTAATACCGTAGCTTAACCATAACAAAGCTATATGAAATAAAACCATGCAAGATCATCCATTTAATTAAGTTTTAAAAACCAAATACAATAACATTGTCTTAACGGAAACACATCCTAACGACATTGTTCAACAAACACAAACATCAACATGACATAAACACAGTTTAAGGACTGTGACTTGTCCAGGAAAGAGTCACATTCCCCAAACCCGGATGACCTCGTAACTAGTGCAGCGGGAAAACGTGTCATACCGCGCCAGATCCTTTAATTCCCTGAAATACATGTAAGTTGAAAAATCAACAATAATGTTGAGCGAGTTCATGTGTAAGTGAGTAAATAAACCTTTGTAAGTATAAAAATCCTGGTATGTAGCAAATAAGGAAAAAGAGATCACCAACGGTATGCAAGGCCATTGATATGTGTGAAGTGCAAGTAGGAAGACTCAAACCTAGCAGATTTAGCGATGGGTACAAAGTCACCCCGAGGTCCGTTCTGTTTGGGCCTGGGGCTGGGCTCGCTACACCCAGATAGATCTACCGCTTACGTCCCTTGGTCCTATAATGAGGATTAATGGTCTCCAGTTCCCGCCTACCCACTCACATGATCTAAGTAGTAAACCTCCTTACGCTAACCATACCATGTATAAAGTACTCGTAATCATAGTAACATGTATTTCACCCCCGTAGTTTAGAAAACTGAAAACGGTTAAGAGAAAAGGGGGACATGAACTCACAGTGGTGCGTCTCTACCAAGTATGTCTCCTGATCAAGCAGCTGTGTGACGACCTACACGTACTAATTCTATTAGACGGACGGCCGTGCCTTAGCTTTATGGTTTAAGTTTTTGGGAAATAGTTAGACAACTATTTCGTGTTTACATTTAGTAAATACTTGGTAATCATTTTCCTTCCCAAGGATGGGGGATTTAATACATGTGTGTTCGAAATATATTATTAAGTCTCACTTAAAATATATTTTATTTCTAACTCCAAAATATAAATATTCTTCTCAAAAATATTATATTTTCTATTACATAAATTTTCCCAAAATAATACCTTGACAAAAATACGCGTTAAGTCATATTTTCTTAAAATGCGTAAGTTACGTTTTAATGATCGAGTGGTAATAATAATTACCGGTGTAACTTATATATTTATCGTAGAGACGTTCGTATTATTTTGGATCCATTAACATTCGATAGTATTATTTTTACCCTAAAAATAATACTAGTATCTTCACAAAATAATCATAAACACATATCAAGTGACTTTATGAAAAATATATATACTAAATATATATTTACCAAGTTTTATTTTGTGAAATCCCACCTCCGATGTTTTGTAAATAAAGTCGTGGCGAAATCTATAATTTGAAAACAAGTCGAAAAGTATTTCTAACACTTATAGTGAAAATAATTCCAAGTGTTAGGATTTTAGAAAAAATTCGCCAGAGTTTCCTCTGTAACTGGAGGTGGCCACGCTTTTAAGCGTATCATTTTCTTTTATAAATCAAATCAACCATTTTTCTTATTTAACCAAAACAATATTCAACGCATCAAACTAGTCAACAAATATATATAAGTCGCAAAAATCACATGAACTTGTGGTTTTCTAATATTATGAAGTAAATCCCATTACTTTTAGCGGATCTCTATATAAATCCATCCGATTTTGTAAAAACCTCGTTTTTAGAGAAATCCCGTTTTTACAACTTTTCGTCATCTTTTACAAAAATAGTTATTTTGTCGAAACTTAGTGTTACACAAGTATTTACACACTTGTGTGTTTGCTAAAATCACTCTTGTTTATGAAAGATCCGTCTTTAAAAGTATGTTTTCTCTTGACACGTGGTCCTTTGAAAATACCGCTTGTAGATCCGTAGATCTACTAGTTTTAAACACTATTTTACAAGCAAAAATCACTTTTACACAAGTTCATGATTCGCGTGTGGTAGAGTTTCATCCTTTAACCCTTGTTACTTCCAAAACAACCTTATGTCATGATCCATGATCATGACCAACCCGGGTTAAATGACGATCCGAGCTACCACAACATAGATCGGGTCCAAATAATCACACAAATCAATTACTACAAGATTTACACAACATATGAGCTTTTAACCATCACTTTTAGTGTTTTTAGTAGACTTTTATGCTTCATCTTGTATGTTTGCGACTTTTAACCGTTACATATCATTTAAACCACTTTAAAATAGTTCGAGAGGGTGATTATAGCAACTTACTACTAGCTCGAGGCTAGGGAAGAATCTATGCGCAAAATGAGAGGATAAAAGCAATAGATGAGGTCCTTCGCCTTCCGAATGCACCAAGCCTCCTTATACGTGATCCTTAACGCTTGAATGATCTTGGAATGTGATGATCAAACTCGAAGAATGATGGATGGTGGTGGGGTGCTCTCGGCCGAGAACCAAAGGGAGGGAGAGAGAGGTGTGAAGTGGTGTTGTGTGTGATTAAGGTTATGTTGGTTTAAAGCTTGTTCTTATAGACAATTATCAAGATTATTACCCAAAGGATCATGTGTCCACTAGATATTAGACAAACATGAGTATTTTAATCAAGATTAGGACAAGAGTGGGGTCACATGGTGACCGATTCGGTTGGGGGGGGGGTAATCTAGTTAGGTTTCAACCAAACACTAAGTAATTAGTTAGGTTAATCTAGTTAAGTGTGGAGGTTAACCCAGTTACTAGTGTGTTATGTGCTATGACGGGTGTTAGGGTATTCAGGGACCCTAACTGGCTCAGAAAAAGAAAAACAATGTTGATGACAATATTTTCATGTTCCGGGTATAGTCCGGTTGTTCGGTTGGATAATAATCCGTTAAAGTGCTTAATAAAGCTTTAAAGTGTCGTTATAATTATTTTTAGTGACACAACTTATTCCTGACACTTTGGAAGGTGTCTAGTAATATTTTTCTCATGTTTTGGCACTTTATTAGGTAGCTAAATGCTGAATTATTATGAAAAGTGCGGAAATTTTGTGCTTAGAGCACGTTTTAGGCACATGCAGTCATTGTAACTTATTCCTAGGGCATGAAAGGGATAGGCATCGGTACATGCCCAAAAGGATGGGCTGAAGAACCCTCTCCAGTCCTCGCTGGAGGTACAAACTGAGGAACCTGAAAAGAAAAATCAACATGTCGTGTATCAGGGATCTGAGGGGGAAAAGGTGGAACATCCTCATCAGCAGGTATCCAACCGTGCTGTGCATGCTCATCTGGTGGATCCATGCGTGTTGCGAACAGTGCATGCTCGGGCTCTAGTGGAATGGGATCGGGTGCAACAAAAGGGTGAACAGGTGCAATGTGCTCAACAGGATGGCCAACAGGTATATCAACAACAGGTAGAGGAACGACAGGATCAACAATGACATGATCGCCCTCTAACAAAGGAACATCCACGGGGAGATCATCAACAGGCGGGTCTACTATAACAGGCTCAATAGGGATGCCAGCATGTACGAGGTCATGCTCGAGTATGGGGTCTAGAGCGGCTGCCTGCTCAGGAGCGACGACAGGCTCGGGATCATCGAAAGCCATCTCGAAGTCAAACTCAGGGTCGATAGGGTCTACTGGGTCAGCTGGATCCTCCATGGGCTGATCCATAGGTATAAACTCGATATCATGATCCGGGTCGTATCCCGGGGGAAAGATAGGATCAGAATCCTCTATGTCATCATGGTCAAACGCAAAACTGGGAATGGGTGCAACAGAGGATGCCTGGTCAGGATCAGAATCATGCGCCAAGTGAGGTGCGCTCAATGTGTGAGAAGGTGCGGATGCCACAGACTCGAAAGAGTCTGGGACAGGAGAGTGTGCAGGCGAATCCTCAGCGGGAACGCCAGCGATCAACAGAAGATCGTCCGCAGGAAGTAGGGCCTCGCCCTGGATCTCATCCTCAAAGGGCTCCTCCTCAAATAGGTCAACATCGCCGTCAGCCTCGGCGTCAAGAAGGAAATCATATGCTGGATAAACGACTAAGGGTATAGGAGCCGGAATCTCTACTAGAGGTAGGTACTCAGCGGGAGGGTCATCTGCAGGCTCATCAGCACCATCGGGTAGTGCGAAGGGCTGGAAATCATCCTCGTCAGTACTGGTATAGTCAGATGTGTACACCTCGTGCTCGGAGGATGTGAGGTCATCAGATACGATAGGTATGGGTCCAGTAGTGTCCGAATCGCCAGTACCGGCTGAATCCATGAGTCTGTAACATAAACACAAATATGCTCAAACAATCAGTCATACAATCAGATAATCACATAAGTCACCAAGTAAAGTATCACATAATTCTCCTAGTCCCACTAGCCTCCCAGTCTCCTAGACTGCTCTATCAACTACCTCGACCTCTCAGATCGAGCCTCGGTCTCCAATACCGAGCCTCAGCCTCCAAACTGAGCCTACTCTTCCTAGTCCCACTAGCCAATCCTCCTAGTCCCACTAGCCAATTCTCCTAGTCCCACTAGCCAACTAACCTCGATCTCTCAGACCGAGCCTCGGCCTCTCAGACCGAGCCTCAGCCTTTCCAGACTGAGCCTATAAATAGTAAAATGTGCTCAACATTTGTTTGTAAAAAGTTTTGGATCTGGACTTAAGTGGTATGAAGAAAAATGTTTTCGTGAGAGCCCTAGTGATCATAGTCTAGACTCGAGAAGGAATCCTAGTTCGCTATGATCAGAGCTCTGATACCAAGCTGTCAC
The DNA here is from genome assembly GCA_030545235.1 of Helianthus tuberosus. Classification (NCBI taxonomy): domain Eukaryota; kingdom Viridiplantae; phylum Streptophyta; class Magnoliopsida; order Asterales; family Asteraceae; genus Helianthus; species Helianthus tuberosus. Next base: position 13,050 of record JARYGA010052875.1, read on the forward strand.
ACCCTGGCTTTGCGGAAGCGTGGTTAATTTTGGTGTGACTTCTTAATACCATAGCTTAACCATAACAAAGCTATATGAAATAAAATCATGCAAGATCATCCGTTTGATTAAGTTTTAAAACCAGAGTAACATACCATTGTCTTAGAGACTTACATCATCGTAACATAAAACATTGTCTTTAACAACATAACCATTAACATGAAATAAACGCAGTTTAAGATTTGTGACTTGTCCAGGAAAGAGTCACATTTCCTAAACTGGGATGACCTTGGAAACCCTTATGCAGCAGGAAAACATAACATACCGTGCCAGATCTTTAATTTCCTGAAATACATGTAAGTTGAAAAATCAACAATAATGTTGAGCGAGTTCATGTGTAAGTGAGTATGTAAAACACTTGTAAGTATAAAAGTTCCCTGGTATGTAGCAGTGTAAGGAAAAGAGATCACCAATGGTTTGCAAGGCCATTAGTATGTGTGAAGTGTAAGTAGGAAGACTTAACCTAGCAGATTTCGCGTCGGGTACAAAGTCACTCCAAGGTCCGTTCTGTTGGGCCTCTTAGAGGTCCGTTCTGTTGGGCCTAGAGTTGGGCTCGCTACACCCAGATAGATCTACCGCTTACGTCCCTCGGTGTTTCTGCCTACCCACTCACATGATCTAAGTAGTAAACCTCCTTACGTTAACCATACCATGTATAAAGTACTTGTAAACAAAGTAACATGTATTTCACCCCCGCAGTTAAGAAAACTGAAAACAGTTAGAGAAAAGGGGGACATGAACTCACAGTGAAGCGTCTCTACCAAGTATCTCCTGCTCACGCAGCTGTGCGACGACCTACAGGTGCTAATTTCTATTAGACGGACGGCCGTGCCTTAGCTTTATAGTTTTAAGTCTTTGGGAAATAGTTAGACAACTATTTCGTGTTTTCATTCTGTTTATACTTGGTAGTTAATCTCCTTCCCAAGGATGGGGGATTTAATACATGTGCGTTCAAATGATATCATTAAGTCTCACTTAATATATACATATTTCCAATTCCAAAATATAAGTATTTTTCTCAAAAATATTATATTTTCATTTCACATAATTTTTCTCCAATAATACGCTGTTAAAATACGCGTTCATAAATATTTCCGTAAGTGCGTAAGTTACGTTTTAACAATCGAGTGGTAATATAATTACCGGTGTAACTTATATATTTATGGTGAAAGCGTTCGTATTATTTTGGATTCGTTAACGTTCGTAAATATTATTTTTACTCTAAAAATAATATTTATGTATTTCACAAAATAATCATAAACAGTGTGTGAAAAATATATATATATATATATATATTTATCACGTTAAATTTTGTGAAAATCCCACCTCCGAATATTTAGTAAATAAGGTCATGGCGAAATTTATGTTTCGAAAACATGTCAAAAAAAATAATTCTAACACTTGTAGTGCAAATAGTTCTAAGTGTTAGGTTTTGAGAAAAATTTCGCCAGAGTTTCCTCTGTAACTGGAGGTGGCCACGCTTTCAAGCGTATCATTTTCTTTAACAAATCAACTCAACAATTTTCTTTATTTGATCAGAACAACTTTTCTCACAACAAATAATCAACATATGTGTAAATTGCCAAAAATTACATGAACTTGTAGTTTTCCCAAAACTGTGGTGTAAATCTCCTTAAATTTAGTAGATCTTCATATAAGGTAATTTGATCTTGTAAAAACCTCGTTTTTAGAGAAAATCCGTCTTTACAACTTCCCGTCATCTTTTACAAAAACTGTTATTTTGTCGGATCTTAGTGTTACACAAGTGTTTATACACTTGTGTGTTCATAAAATAATTCTTGTTATTATAAGATCATTCTTTTAGAAACATGATTTCCTTGACGTGTGGTCCTTTGAAAATACCGGTTGTAGATACGTAGATCTACTAGTTTTAAACACTATTGTACAAGCTAAAACACTTTTACACAAGTTCATGATTCGCGTGTGGTAGAGTTTCACCTTTTAACCCTTGTACTATTCAAAACAAGCTTATGTTAAGATCCATGATCTTACCAAACCGGGTTAAACGATGATCCGAGCTACCACATCATAGATCGGGCCTAAATAAACACAACTTTCAATTACTACAACATTTACACAACTTATGTGCTATTAACCACCATTTTTAGTGTTTTTGGTAAACTTTAAAGCTTCAAAATGCAAGATTCCGAGTTTTAACCGATAAAAATCCTTTTAACCACTTTAGATTAGTTCAAGAAGGTGTTTTAAGCATTATACCTCTAGCTCGAGGCTAGGGAAGAATCTATACGCAAATGAGGTGGATAAAAGCCAAGTAGAGAGGTCCTTCGCCTTCCGTTTGCTCCAAGACTCCTAATACGTGACCCTTGATGTTTGTATGATGTTGGTATGGCTTGAACTAAACTCGAAATCGGATGTAGGGGAGGGGGGTGTTCGGCCGAGAGTTGTAGAGCAAGAGAGAGAGAGAGAGGTGTGTTGTTGGTTTGTTTGTGATAATGATCATATGTGTTAAGTGTTAACTTATAGACAAATCTCATAAGCATTAACCAATGGAAATTATGTCTAGATGATACTAAACATACTAGATTATAATAATCAATGAAGTACAAGTGTGTCCCCCATGGTTGGGGGCGGTTAGGAATGGGGGGGGGGGTCTAGTTCGATATCAACTAGATAGTTAGGATAAGAGTTAAGTTAAGTAGGTTAGTTAAGCACTTAACTTGGTTAGTAGTGTGTCACGCGTTACAAAGGGTGTTAGGGTAATCAGGGACCCTAACTGGCTCAGAAAAGATAAATAGTGAAAATAACAATATTTTCATGTTCCGGGTAAAGTCCGGTTGTTTGGTTGGATAGTAATCCGTTAAAGTGTTTAATAAAGCTTTAAAGTGTCGTTATTACTTTCTTTAGTGACACAGCTTATTTCCGACACTTTGGAAAGTGTCTAGTGATATTTTTCTCATGTTTTGGCACTTTATTAGTTAGCTAAAAGCTGAATTATTATGTAAAGTGCTGAGTTTTGTACTTAGAGTACGTTTTAGGCACATCCAGTCATTGTAACTTATTCCTAGAGACGCAGTTCCACAACCCTTATATCCCTACACTCACCACTAGTGTAGCAAAACATTTCAGGCTCTTACAGGCCTTAGAGGCAGTGTTTGCCTGATGCTGGCTTTATCAGCATGTTCAATAGGTTATCCGTTATAGTGCTACTGTGCTTTTTGTGCATCACGGTTGTCACTAGGGTTCAACATGTAAATAATGTAGTGACGATAAATAAAGTATGATGCAAGTAAGTACATGTATCAGATATCAAGTAGCAGTTCATCAGCTAGTTCAAACAAGCACAGTAATTAAGCAGTAATTAATCAATAATTAAGTCGTACGGATACCTGGTTTAGTGCGGGTTGTCACATTCTTCCCCCGTTAAATAAATTTCGTCCCGAAATTTAAGTTCTGCTTGAAGATGCAGGGTTCTTAGGAAAAAGGTGGGGGTATTTCTCTTTCATTCGGTCCTCCCGTTCCCAGGTGTATTCAGGACCATGTCTGGCATTCCAACGAACTTTGACGAGCTTGACACTGCTCCGGCGGGTCTTGTTAACTTTCCAATCTGTGACCTCAACAGGTTCTTCAACGAAGTGGAGCATGTCGTCAACATGAATCTCGTCGGTGGGAATGGCAACGGTGACTTGAGTTGGACTTTTCTTTAGATTGGATACGTGAAAGGTGTCGTGAACACCATTTAGTTCAGCAGGTAGGTCCAACTTGTATGCTACTAGTCCTATTCTTTCCAGAATTCTGAAGGGACCAATGTAGCGCGGATTTAACTTCCCACGCTTTCCGAAGCGTGCCACACCCTTCCAGGGTGAGACTTTTAATAACACCATCTCTCCAACTTGGAAATCCACATGTTTCCGGTTTGGATCCGCATAGGCCTTCTGTCTGTGGCGAGCTGCTTCGATGCGTTTAAGAATCTGCGCGATCTTGTCTGTCGTCTCTTGGACGATTTCGGGACCAGCAAGCTGTCTATCACCTGCGTCAGCCCAGTATAAGGGTGATCGACACTTGCGTCCGTAAAGGGCTTCGAATGGCGCGACACCAATACTGGTGTGGTAGCTGTTGTTGTATGAAAATTCGACCAAAGGTAAATGTTTATCCCAGCTACCGCCCAAATCCATAACACATGCTCTCAGCATGTCTTCCAAAGTCTGTATCGTTCGCTCGCTCTGGCCGTCAGTTTGCGGATGAAACGCAGTGCTCAGATTCAATTGCGATCCAAACGCTTCTTGGAAGGATTGCCATATCCTTGACACAAACCTTCCGTCTTTATCAGAAATGATTGAGAGAGGCACTCCATGACGTGCAACGATCTCTCTCATGTAAATTTCAGCCAATTTGCTCGTATTATCCTTCTCTCTGATAGGTAAGAAGTGTGCTGACTTCGTTAATCGATCCACTATCACCCAGATAGTGTCATGGCCTCTTGGCGTTCTTGGCAATTTCGTAATAAAATCCATGGAGATTTGTTCCCATTTCCACTTGGGAATCTCAGGTTGTTGCAGAAGTCCTGAAGGCTTCTGGTATTCGGCTTTAACCTTAGCGCACGTTAAACATTTGCTCACGTACACAGCAACATCGCCTTTCATCCTAGGCCACCAATAATAATCTTTGAGATCCTGGTACATCTTATCCGCTCCTGGATGGATAGAGTACCGTGATTTGTGAGCTTCATCAAAAATAACTTCCCTTAAACTACCAAACAGAGGAACCCAAATCCTTTTCTCGAAGCATAACGTTCCTTCCTCGTTTAGTACCAAAAGCTTCTCCATCCCACGGAGATATTCTTCTTCGAGGTTTCCTTCTTTGAGGGCTTCTTTCTGCGCGGCACGAATGCGCAAGGAAAGATCGGTTCGAATAATCATTTCTAAAGCTCTAACCCTTATGGGCTTGATCCTCTCTTTACGACTTAGGGCATCGGCGACCACGTTCGCCTTCCCTGGATGATACTTTATCTCGCAGTCGTAGTCGTTCAACAATTCAACCCATCGTCTTTGCCTCATATTCAACTCCTTCTGGTTGAATATATGTTGTAGGCTCTTGTGATCTGTAAAGATTGTACACTTCGTACCATAAAGGTAGTGTCTCCAGATCTTTAAAGCAAAAACCACTGCGCCAAGTTCCAAATCATGTGTGGTATAGTTCTTTTCGTGCATTTTCAGTTGACGCGATGCGTAAGCAATAACTTTTTGGCGTTGCATCAACACACAACCTAATCCTTGACGCGAAGTGTCACAGTATACCACAAAATCATCTGTACCTTCCGGTAGAGCTAAAATTGGCGCGTTACAAAGCTTATCCTTCAATATCTGAAACGCTTCATCCTGTTTGATTCCCCAATCAAACTTCTTATCCTTCTGCGTGAGGAGCGTCAATGGTTGAGCGATCTTTGAAAAATTCTCAATGAATCTTCGATAATAGCCAGCCAAACCCAAGAATTGCCGAATCTCGGTTGGCGTCTTTGGCGTTTCCCAATCCTTGATCGCCTCGATCTTGGTTGGATCCACGTGGATTCCATCTCCATTTACCACGTGCCCAAGGAATTGCACCTCTCGTAGCCAAAACTCGCACTTAGAGAATTTGGCATACAGCTGTTCCTTCTTCAGCAGCTCTAGAATGGCCCTAAGATGCTGCTCGTGTTCAGCCTTCGTCTTTGAATAAATTAAAATGTCATCGATGAATACAATCACGAACTTATCCAAGTACGGCTTGCAAACTCTATTCATCAAATCCATAAAGACTGCAGGTGCATTTGTCAAACCAAATGGCATAACGAGGAACTCGTAGTGTCCATAACGAGTTCTGAAGGCTGTCTTCGGAATGCTTTCCACTTGTATCCTTAACTGATGGTATCCAGATCGAAGATCGATCTTTGAATAAAAGCTTGAACCTTGCAGTTGGTCAAACAGATCATCAATTCTTGGCAGAGGATACCTATTCTTGATCGTCAGCTTGTTCAACTCCCGGTAGTCGATGCACATACGAAAACTACCGTCCTTCTTTTTGACAAACAGGACCGGAGCTCCCCAAGGCGAGAAGCTTGGTCGGATAAATCCCTTGTCTAACAACTCTTGAAGTTGTGTCGACAGTTCTTGCATCTCAGACGGAGCAAGTCTATAAGGTGCCTTAGCCACAGGCGCGGCGCCTGGAACTAAGTCAATGTGAAACTCTACCTGCCTCTGAGGTGGTAGTCCCGGCAAGTCTTCTGGGAAGACTTCTGGATACTCCCTCACGACAGGGATGTCTTCGATTCTTGGCTCAGCAGCCTTCTTATCCACAATGTGTGCCAGGAAGGCAACACATCCCTTCTGCAAACACTTTCGCGCTTTCAGGCAGCTGATAATTCTCAACGGCGTCTCACGCTTCTCTCCATGAACAACAATGGTCTCACCATCATCGGTTGGGATACGAACAACCTTTTCGTGACAAACTATCTCAGCTTTGTTGCTTGATAACCAATCCATTCCTACCACCACGTCGAAGCTTCCCAACTGGACTGGTAGTAGATCTAGAGCGAACTCACGCTCTCCCAATTCAATCACGCAACCTCTGATAACTTCATTGGCTTCTACTAACTTCCCATTGGCCAATTCGATCGAGTAGGGAATATCTAACTTATTAGCGGCTAACCCAAGCATATTCTTAAATTCTAACGATACGAAGCTATAATCGGCACCAGTATCAAATAAAACGGATGCATAGCGTTGGTTCATAGGGAACGTACCAGTAACGACATTGGGGTCCTGGCGCGCTTCCCTTGCTTCGATTTGAAACACTCTTCCACGGGCTTGGTTTAACTCTGGGCAGTTCTTCTTAAAATGCCCGATATCACCGCAGTGAAAGCACCCAAGTCTTTGCCCGTTTCCACCAGCTTGATCATTCCTCTAATTACGATTCACGGTGCCCGCTTGGTTAGCGTTGTTGCCTCGATTCTCGTTACCTCCATAGTTTCCTTGTGAGCGATTACCACCACGATTATTACTCCTATTCTCAAATCCTCCCTGGCCTCCCCGGCCAGTAGTGGCCCAACAAGTGTCCTTCGAGTGGCCACGTTTCCCACATGCTTCGCATACTTTCGGCCCGCAATGACCAGAATGGTGGCGCTGGCAGGTGTTGCATTTGGGCTGGGTGCCCATGTATCCCTTTCCTTTCTTCCCTCTACCAGCTGTAACCTGAGCTGGCGTGTCTGATCCTCCCTTCTTAACCACCACACTGGCGCCTTGCTTGAAGTTCGAGAACTTCCTTTTTTTACTTCCTGATGACTCGACGTGAGTCTCTGCCTTCTTGGTCTTGATCTCGTCAAACTTGTTCAGGCGAATTGCCTCCTCTGTGAGAGCCACGCTCAAATCAATCGCCTCAGTAATGGTCGCAGGCTTGGATGAGGTTATCATGCTTATGATTTGAGGAGCTAGTCCCCAAATGAAACGTTCAATTCTCTTGAACTCAGGAGTGACCATGTAGGGTACCACATGCGATAAGTCATGGAACCTTTGAACGTATTCTGCTATCTTTGGACCATCCATTTTCAAGTGCCAGAACTCGGTCTCCAATCGCTGGATTTCTGCGCGGGAACAGTACTTTTTGCGCATAAGTTCCTTCAGTTCGGTCCAGGTCAGCGCGTAGGCAGCAGCTTCGCCTAGTGTCTGTACTTGCAGATTCCACCAAGAGAGGGCTCCATCTAGAAACAGCCCTGAGATATAGGTGACTTGCTGATCCAGCGCGCACTTGCTCATGCAAAGAACAGATTCGGTTTTCTCAGCCCAACGAACAAAGGCGACAGCACCTCCTGTGCCATCAAAGTTTACGGGCTTGCAGTCTAAGAACTGCTTGTAGGTGCACCCTGCACATACGTTATAACATATGAATGGCATTAGCATCCTTGCTAGAGATATCCAATTAGGTCACGGTATGTCTTAACGACTTAGTATTACCGTGAGGTGGATTGTTATTGCCTTGGTTAATACTTCCGCTCGTTCCCGGCTGAGACGCTGCATACTGTGCTATGGCAGCAGCAATGACTTGTTGTAGTTCTGCCTCATTAGTAGGCATGCGTGTCTCACGTCTTGGCGGCATCTTCTAAAGATGGTTTAAGTTGGTCAGGCCATAGTAAAGCTCCCATGTTATAATACGTAGGTCAGGTCATAATGTAGCGTACGTATATAACGATAATAATAGTAAAAAAAAACACATAACATCTCATGTTATCTATACATCACAAATACCAATCACACAACATCCCATGTCATAAAAATACAAGTAAGCAATCAAGCGAATCAATTATGATGAGAATACTGCGATTGCCATATATCGAGACCACATAGTAAGTGTATCAGTACATCCCTGTGTCATACAATCATCAATCAGCTAGGGGCTACATCACCCCTGCCCAAAAGCTACATCATGTCAATGTCAAATACGTCAAATACAAGTCAACAAAAGTCAGAATCAAATGTAGTCTCCAAAAATGCTGTGCAGTCCAACAATCGCCGTCTTCTCATCCTCGTCTACCCAAACAGCACTGATGAGCTCTATAGAGATGGTGGTGGAGGAGGGGGAAAGTGGGTGTAAAGTAAACGGCGTAACTGGAGCCAGTCCTCCTCCATAGCCTGCTGGGTACGAATGATAGAAGCAACCTGCTGCTCTAGTGTAAAGAGACGGGCAGCATAATCTGGAGGTAAGGGTCGAAATGGCTGCAGAGGAGAGTGTGTCTGACCATGGCACTGGCATGGTGGCAGCTGAGCTCTCTCAAGCTCCTGGATGCGCTGCGTGTGTGACTCGTGCTGGGCGACAAAAGACATCAAAACGTCCTCGATAGTATACCCCATGTGGAAAGAATGGTAGGGGTCAGTAGGTGGCATAGCAGAGTCTGGTGCCCAAAGGAACGGCTCACTGGTGGGATCGAAAGGTGCCACATGTAGTGGAGCAACAGAGGGTGGAACAGATGACATCTGGGGCATGAAAGGGATAGGCATCGGTACATGCCCAAAAGGATGGGCTGAAGAACCCTCTCCAGTCCTCGCTGGAGGTACAAACTGAGGAACCTGAAAAGAAAAATCAACATGTCGTGTATCAGGGATCTGATGGGGAAAAGGTGGAACATCCTCATCAGCAGGTATCCAACCGTGCTGTGCATGCTCATCTGGTGGATCCATGCGTGCTGCGAACAGTGCATGCTCGGGCTCTAGTGGAATGGGATCGGGTGCAACAAAAGGGTGAACAGGTGCAATGTGCTCAACAGGATGGCCAACAGGTAGAGGAACGACAGGATCAACAACGACATGATCGCCCTCTAACAAAGGAACATCCACGGGGAGATCATCAACAGGCGGGTCTGCTATAACAGGCTCAATAGGGATGCCAGCATGTACGAGGTCATGCTCGAGTATGGGGTCTAGAGCGGCTGCCTGCTCAGGAGCGACGACAGGCTCGGGATCATCGAAAGCCATCTCGAAGTCAAACTCAGGGTCGATAGGGTCTACTGGGTCAGCTGGATCCTCCATGGGCTGATCCATAGGTATAAACTCGATATCATGATCCGGGTCGTATCCCGGGGGAAAGATAGGATCAGAATCCTCTATGTCATCATGGTCAAACGCAAAACTGGGAATGGGTGCAACAGAGGATTCCTGGTCAGGATCAGAATCATGCGCCAAGTGAGGTGCGCTCAATGTGTGAGAAGGTGCGGATGCCACAGACTCGAAAGAGTCTGGGACAGGAGAGTGTGCAGGCGAATCCTCAGCGGGAACGCCAGCGATCAACAGAAGATCGTCCGCAGGAAGTAGGGCCTCGCCCTGGATCTCATCCTCAAAGGGCTCCTCTTCAAATAGGTCAACATCGCCGTCAGCCTCGGCGTCAAGAAGGAAATCATATGCTGGATAAACGACTAAGGGTATAGGAGCCGGAATCTCTACTAGAGGTAGGTACTCAGCGGGAGGGTCATCTGCAGGCTCATCAGCACCATCGGGTAGTGCGAAGGGCTGGAAATCATCCTCGTCAGTACTGGTATAGTCAGATGTGTACACCTCGTGCTCGGAGGATGTGAGGTCATCAGATACGATAGGTATGGGTCCAGTAGTGTCCGAATCGCCAGTACCGGCTGAATCCATGAGTCTGTAACATAAACACAAATATGCTCAAACAATCAGTCATACAATCAGATAATCACATAAGTCACCAAGTAAAGTATCACATAATTCTCCTAGTCCCACTAGCCTCCCAGTCTCCTAGACTGCTCTATCAACTACCTCGACCTCTCAGATCGAGCCTCGGTCTCCAATACCGAGCCTCAGCCTCCAAACTGAGCCTACTCTTCCTAGTCCCACTAGCCAATCCTCCTAGTCCCACTAGCCAATTCTCCTAGTCCCACTAGCCAACTAACCTCGATCTCTCAGACCGAGCCTCGGCCTCTCAGACCGAGCCTCAGCCTTTCCAGACTGAGCCTATAAATAGTAAAATGTGCTCAACATTTGTTTGTAAAAAGTTTTGGATCTGGACTTAAGTGGTATGAAGAAAAATGTTTTCGTGAGAGCCCTAGTGATCATAGTCTAGACTCGAGAAGGAATCCTAGTTCGCTATGATCAGAGCTCTGATACCAAGCTGTCACACCCTGGCTTTGCGGAAGCGTGGTTAATTTTGGTGTGACTTCTTAATACCATAGCTTAACCATAACAAAGCTATATGAAATAAAATCATGCAAGATCATCCGTTTGATTAAGTTTTAAAACCAGAGTAACATACCATTGTCTTAGAGACTTACATCATCGTAACATAAAACATTGTCTTTAACAACATAACCATTAACATGAAATAAACGCAGTTTAAGATTTGTGACTTGTCCAGGAAAGAGTCACATTTCCTAAACTG
>JARYGA010052876.1:0-21203 GCA_030545235.1 Helianthus tuberosus
CGGGTATCCCTATCAGACACAATGGATACCGGTACTCCATGACGTGCTATTATCTCATTAGTATAAACTTCTGACATCTTTTCTGACCTATATGTCTCACGAATCGGAATGAAGTGAGCAGTTTTCGTCAATCTATCCACCACTACCCATATAGCATCGAAACCACGATTTGTCTTAGGCAATTTGGTTAATAGGTCCATAGTAATCTGTTCCCATTTCCACACCGGGATTTCTAACGGTTGGAGTTTGCCGTAGGGTTTTTGGTGTTCTGCCTTGACTTGTAGACATGTCAAGCATTTTTCTACATACTTCGCCACATCCCTCTTCATTCCAGGCCACCAATAATTTTGTTTCAGATCGTTGTACATCTTGGTCGCACCCGGATGAATTGAATATCGGGATTTATGAGCTTCATCAAGTAGAAGCGCCTTCATCCCACAAGTATGTGGAACCCATATCCTTCCGGATCGAGTCTTCAACCCGTTATTCCCATCCGACAAATCTTTCAACTGACCGATTATTCTTTCTTTCTTCCAATTTTCCTCTTTCACTACTTCTGATTGCACCTCTCGAATACGCTCAAGTATACCCGAGGTCACCACAAGCTGCATTGACCTTACTCGTATTGGGACGTAGTCTGCTTTTCTGCTCAGAACATCTGCCACCACATTTGCCTTTCCGGGGTGGTAGTGTATTTCACAGTCGAAATCTTTCACCGTTTCTAACCATCGCCTTTTGTCGCATATTTAACTCCTTTTGATCGAAGAAGTATTTTAAGCTCTTGTGATCGGTGAATATGGTGCACTTTACCCCATATAAGTAGTGCCTCCATATTTTTAATGCAAATACCACCGCAGCCAACTCGAGATCGTGCGTGGGATATTTCTTCTCGTGTATCTTCAATTGCCTCGAGGCATAAGCTATAACTTTGCCCCGTTGCATCAAAACGCATCCGAGCCCCGATAGTGAAGCATCCGAATAAACCACCATGTCTTCGACTCCGTCCGGCAATGTCAGTACCGGAGCTTGAGTTAACTTTTCTTTTAGCGTTTGAAACGCCCTTTCTTGGTCGACACCCCAAACGAACTTTTCTTTCTTTCGGGTTAGCTTTGTTAGCGGTGACGCAATCTTGGAGAAATCTTGAATGAATCTCCTATAGTATCCCGCAAGCCCCAAAAAGCTTCTAATTTCTGATGGGTTCTTCGAAGAATTCCATTTTGACACGGCCTCAATCTTTGACGGATCCACCAATACTCCGTCGGCACTTATGACGTGGCCAAGGAATTGTACCTCTCGTAACCAAAAGGCACACTTAGAGAATTTCGCATACAGCCTTTCTCGTCTAAGTGTTTCTAACACTTCTTGCAAGTGGTGTGCGTGTTCAGCTTCACTTTTTGAATATACCAAAATATCATCGATAAACACGATGACCGACTTATCCAACATTGGCTTGCAAACCCGATTCATGAGGTCCATCAAGTCCGCAGGTGCATTTGTTAGCCCAAATGACATCACGAGGAATTCGTAATGTCCGTATCTCGTGCGGAAAGCCGTCTTCGGCACATCTTCCTCCTTGACCTTTAGTTGGTGATACCCCGATCTAAGGTCAATTTTTGAAAACCAATTCGCACCTTGTAATTGGTCAAATAAATCATCTATTCTCGCAAGCGGGTATCGGTTCTTTACCGTGAGTTTGTTTAACTCCCGGTAATCGATACACATGCTCATGCTTCCGTCTTTCTTTCTCACAAACAATACCGGTGCGCCCCAAGGAGACACACTCGGCCTTATGAATCCTTTGTCAAGCAGTTCTTGAATTTGGGACATCAACTCTTGTAATTCCGATGGTGCGAGTCGGTACGAAGCTTTTGCTACGGGTTTTTTGCCCGGAATCAATTCGATCCCGAACTCTACTTCCCGTTCAGGCGGTATCCCCGGTAAATCCTCCGGAAACACATCTTCATAATCTCGTACTACTGGTACATCTTCAATCTTTCGTGATTCTTTCTCGGGCTCATTTGCGTATATCATGAATGCCTTGCATCCTCGTTTCATAAGCTTGTGGGCTTTCAACATTGAGCATACTATGGGGTTGCCTCCTTTTTTTGCCATAGATGGTGACGTGTTTCCCGCCCGGAGATGTTAGTTTTATCTCTTTACGAAAACACATGACCTTTGCATGGTGCTGAGATAGCCAATCCATCCCAACAACTACTTGAAATTCCCCCATTGCCATCGGGATTAAGTCTATCAAGTATTCCTCATCGTCGATGCTTAATTTGCAGCCTCGACAAACATCACAAACTATAAAACTTTTGTTGTCCCCTATTTCAACTTCTAAGGGCATAGATAATTTCGTCAATACAAAAGAAGGATGTCGAATAAATCCATGCGAAATGAAGGATTTATTCGCACCCGTATCAAACAGTACACGTGCTGGAATTGAGTTAATTGTGAATATACCTGAAACCACATCGGGTTCTGTCTTCGCTTCAGCCGCGGTAAGTTGGAAGGACCTAGCCTTCGCTTTGGGAACTTCTGCTGGAGACTCTTTTGTGTCTCTCTTCCCAATCAACTCGGGACATTCAGACTTTTTGTGGCCGGGTTGATAACATTTGTAACAAACAGAAACTTTCCCGGGACATAATGATGCGGTGTGCCCCGTCTTTCCACATACCGGGCACGGCTTGTCTTTGAAGCGGCACTCACCTTTGTGCCCCTTTCCACATACTTTGCAACTTGGCGACTCGCCTTTAGCATCCACTTTCTTTCCCGATTCAGCAGTTCTAGCTTTCTTTGTAGGGCTTGGATTCACATCCTGTGCCCTTCGTTCACCTCTTTCAACTTGTTTCTTTAACTCGATTTCCCGCTCCCGGGCGGAGTTGATAATCTCCGTGAGGGTTTCGTATTTTGACGGAGTCATAAACTCCCGGTACTCGGCACTCAGCATGTTGTAATAGTAGTATATCTTTTGCTCTTCAGTGGTGACTAACTCGTCACAAAATCTCAGCTTATCCATGAAATTGCCCGTGATCTTATCAATTGTTTCACCCTTTTGTCTTAGCTGGATGAATTCTTCTTTGATCCTGTTAATAACCGCTTTGGGACTGTGGTGTTTAAGGAATGGTACCTTAAACTCGTCCCAAGTCATAACCCTCGCCGCTTCGGCTCCCATTTCCTTCTTTTTGTTATCCCACCAATCCTTGGATTGATTTCTCAATTGGCCCGTTCCGTAAGCAACAAAGTCGCCTACATCACAATGGGTCCGTTCAAACACCCCTTCGACATCACTTATCCATCTTTGACAAATTATCGGGTCAACCTCCCCGTTATAGATTGGAGGTTTACACGCCATGAATTCCTTGTATGAACATCCTTTACGTTCTCCCGTTTTCTCCTTCATAAGGTTGACAATATCCTCCAACCTTTTTCGCTCTTCAACAAGCGACAACACCGTGTTTTGAATTTTGTCTATAAACCCGGATAGACTTCCTTCAATTGCCTTCCCTACCTCTTCGGCAATTATCTCTTTCATTTGTTCGGTGCTTGTTTGCACCGGATTATCATCATTCCCATCAGACATCTTGAAACTGAAATGTTTACATTTAAATGTTAAACATTTCATTTATAACATTGCTTCATTTGTTTCGGTTTAGCCAAGTTCCTAACTTGCTTTAACCGTTCACATTTAATGCACTTTCCGGGTTTGAGTGTGTTAACACACTCTTCCCATGCATCTCAATTCATTTCTCATTTCTTACATAAGGCCTAATTTATTAGCATATAAGTTAATTCTTACCGGACGATTGATCAAGCTTGAACCGAACACTTTGTTGACAACCTTAAGCTCTGATACCAACTTGTAACACCCTTAAAATTTCTGTTCGAATTTAACAATAATTCATATGATTTATATCAGAGATAACCCAATTAAAACATAAGTTTCAAAAGAACAAAGTTTTAAAGTAACAAGCATTAGACAACTACCGACTAACTAAAACATCCATAAGTTGTTTAGCAAAAGATTTACATTATAACTTTGTTTAAACGGAATTGATTTATGCGGAAGCTTCAAAAGTTGTGTTCGGTTCTTCAATAGATAGCTTGGCCATCATCCGTGATCTTTGAATACCTAAAACTGAAATGTTTACATTAAACGTTAGTATTAGATTAGTTAGAAATAATACATATTCGAAACTACGTCTAAAACGGATTCGATCGGACAAGGAAATACCAAATTTAACATAAGTTCTAAAGCTCTACCGTAACTTACGGTATATACCGTAAGTTACGGTGGCTTCTGAAAGATTGTGGTTCCACCGTAATGTTGGGTTTTGTACATGTTTATCAAAGCTAATTTTATCCGAATAAAATTAAAACGCAGCGGAATAAGGATTTAAAACATGTTACTTTACAAGATTAAAAACTCTTTTAAATGCAAAAACCCAAAATCGGATCCATATATGACATACATGCTATCAAAATACAACCATAGGGTGTTTGAGAAATCAACCTTTCTCTGGAGCAAGGAGATGGAAGAAGATGATGAATCTTGAATGGTAGCTTCCAAACGAGAAAGCCTCAAGCTAGTATACCCGAAAGCCCCAACAAACACCTTGAGATTGCTAGGATTTGCACTTGAAAACTCACTAAAAAACCTCTAACAAATCAGCTCTTGGCCGAAAATATGTTGAGAGAAAAATAGAGTTTTTACACTTGAATATCTTATGTGTTTTATGAGAGAGAGAGTTGCAAACTTTTTAAAATCAAGTGCCTTGTAATTTGAGAAGCTTGCATGTAATTTTAGTGGTTGAAACCTCTTGGGAATAGGTATAAGGGGCGGCCCAAGCCACCTCCCACTTCACCCAATCATAAAATTTAAACTTGTCTCCATGTCTTTAAATTAAGTATTTATAACTTTTATAAAACTTAATATAACATTTTATAAATAATATGCAACCTTTTAATTGTTATTTAACCTATTAAATAACAAAATAAAATATTCTCTCAAAAATAAATTATCCATATAATTTATTAGTTTGTCAAGTGTAATTATTTAGAAAACCAATTTCTAAATATTCTAAGTGTTGATATTTATTTGTTTGATCATATCATAAATAAATATTGTAGGTGTTTGTCTAGCTTGTCATTGGGTATGACCCGACTTGGATCATAACGTACTAGCCACATCAATTTAATATGTGTCTTGGGCATACAGAGTCCAACAATCTCCCACTTGCACAAGATACATAGAAGATTGATGCAAGCAGTAAATGACGCCTAACAACGGTTTACTACCCCTAATACGTATGACGAAGTGCCATTCAATAACATCATCCCCTTCAAGTCCCTTACTTGAAAATGATTTAGGTGAATCTATCATTTATCCTTTCGTTACAGATGTCATGTCAAATCCAGTGACACAGTGTGATCATTCTCTGTTGATTTAACTTAAGCAGGCCTTAGACATCTTACTCTCAACGAATAAGAGGAACAAATCCCTTCTTGACTACATACGTCTCTCACAATCACCTCGTACCATACCTGAGCTTAGTCTTATGTACTATCTTATTACAGACAGCGAAGAACTAAGTCAAGGCATAATCTTTGGTGAATATCAAGACCCAATATGTATCTCAGGTCAGAGGATACTATGATATTCGCCTTTGCTCAAATTTACTTATGATCAATCATAAATGATTCCATGCAGTAACATTTGAGAGCGGGTCAGTCCAATATTTGTATCCCACAAATATCTATGAACTTTGGCAGCAACACTTTGCTCTATATTCATACCTAATGAATATCCACCAATCCAAGTTCATAATAGTCTTACATTCATATTTGTTCCCACAAGTATGATCGACTACGGACATTTAGAATAATTAATTTATTCACGGATTTAAACATGCTAAAATGGAACATAACTCAAAATACCATAATAGAGTTAAAATAACAATTGTTCCAATATCCAAATACAAAATAGATCAAATCCAATCACTAGAATATCGAAGTCCTAAGGCACAAGTATGACCCTCATGTTTTGGCCGTTCAAGGAGCTTCGTGAGTGGATCCGCAATGTTTTGATCGGTGTGAACTTTGCGAATACATATCTTTCCCTTTTCAACTTCATCCCTTATGTAGTTGAATCTCCGCTCAATGTGCCTAGTCTTTTGATGTGCACGAGGTTCCTTGATTTGAGCAATCGCACCCTCGTTATCACAAAAGATCTCTAGGGGGTCTTGAATGGTAGGGACTACCCCTAGGTCGGCAATGAACTTCTTTAACCACGCAGCTTCTTGTGCTGCCAATGAGGCGGCGATGTATTCTGATTCTGTAGTGGACAATGCTACAACATCCTGCTTCGAGCTCTTCCAAGAGACTGCAGCTCCATTCAAAATGAAGACATACCCAGATTGTGATCGAGAACCATCTCGATCAGTTTGGAAACTCGCATCCGTGTAACCTTTTACAACGAGTTCCTCTTCACCAGATCCATATATTAGAAACATATCCTTAGTCCTCCTAAGGTATTTCAATATGCTCTTAACAGCCATCCAATGACTGTTACCTGGATTTTGCTGGTATCTACTTGTCATGCTTAAGGCGCATGACACGTCCGGTCTTGTGCATATCATTGCATACATTATGGATCCTATAGCAGACGCATATGGGATTCCTTTCATTCTTTCTTGCTCGTCCTTTGAGCTTGGACATTGAGTCACATTCAATATTGTCCCCTTTTGAATAGGTACCAAACCTTTCTTAGAGTTCTCCATCTTGAACCTTTTCAAGACTTTGTCAATGTATGCACTTTGGTTTAAACCTATCAAGCGCCTTGATCTATCCCTATAGATCTTTATTCCCAAAATATAGGCAGCTTCTCCAAGATCTTTAATGGAAAAACATCTTCCAAGCCAGGCTTTTACACCTTCCATGGTTGGAATGTCATTTCCAAATAGTAGAATGTCATCGACATACAATACTAAGAAAGTGACGGTGCTCCCACTAGCTTTCTTATACACACAAGCTTCATCCCCGTTCTTGATGAACCCAAAATTCCTAATTTCTTCATCAAAACGGTGATTCCAACTTCTCGATGCTTGTTTCAATCCATAGATTGATTTCTTTAACTTGCATACTTTGTTAGGATGTTTTGGATCGACAAAACCTTCAGGCTGAACCATATAGACATCTTCATCAAGATATCCATTGAGGAAAGCCATTTTGACATCCATTTGCCAAATCTCATAGTCATAATATGCAGCTATGGCAAATAATATCCTAATCGACTTTAGCATTGCCACTGGCGAGAAGGTCTCATCATAATCAACCCCTTGAGTTTGAGTGAAACCTTTTGCTACAAGTCTCGCTTTATAAGTATCCAAGTTACCATGCATATCTGTTTTCTTCTTGAAAACCCACTTACTTCCAACTACTTTGGAGTTAAGAGGTGGCACAACCAATTCCCAAACTTGGTTGTCATACATGGATTGCATCTCTACGTTCATAGCCTCAAGCCATTTGTCGCAATCGGATTTCAACATTGCATCATGGTATGTGGTTGGTTCATCTGAATCTACCACATAGCATCCATCCATGAAAAATCCATATCTTTCAGGTGGATTACTAATTCTACCAGATCTGCGAACGTTTTGTGTATGTTGATCAACCATTTGATCATTTTCAACAACTTCTTGTTGAATGCTAGTATCAACCAAACGTGTATCGGCTTGTGGTTCTTGATCCTCATCAAGTTCCACTGTTCTACTAGTTCCTTCCATAAGGAACTTATCCTCCAAGAACTTACCCTTTCGAGCAACAAATACCTTTTGCTCTGTTGGATCGTAGAAATAATATCCTATATCGTCTTTAGGATATCCTACGAAGATACACTTAATGGATCGTACTTCTAACTTGTTTGGGGTATATTGCTTCACATAAGCATCACAACCCCATACCTTCAAATATGATAATGATGGTACCGTTCCATGCCATATTTCAAAAGGTGTCTTATCCACTTTCTTGGTTGGGGCCATATTTAATATACGAGCCGCGGAGAGCAAAGCGTAACCCCAAAATGATAGAGGTAATGTGCTTCTAGCCATCATAGATCGAACCATATCCAATAGAGTTCGATTCCTCCTCTCAGACACACCATTATGTTGTGGTGTTCCAGGTGGAGTAAGTTGTGAGATGATCCCACAACTCCTAAGATGATCTTGAAAGGCATCACTAAGGTATTCACCTCCTCTATCGGAACGAAGAACTTTGATTGTCTTGGTGAGTTGATTCTCTACTTCGTTTTGGAAGATTTTGAACGTTTCAAAAACTTCATCTTTGTGTCTTAGCAAGTACACATAACCATAACGACTGAAGTCGTCGGTAAAAGTTACGAAGTATCTTTCACCATTCCTAGTCATTGGCTTAAAAGGACCACATACATCCGAATGTATGATGCCTAATAAATCTTTTGCCCTTTGGTTTGTGCCACTAAAGGGTTTCTTGGTCATTTTACCTTGTAAACAAGATTCGCATGTATCAAATGAACCAATTTCATTTGTTTCCAAAAGACCATTCTTTTGAAGTGTTTGCATGCGATTTCTGTTTATATGACCAAGACGATAATGCCAAAGATAGGTCTCATTCAAATCCATTTTGAGTTTCTTGGTGTTTGCTTGGTACATCGAATTATCAAATGATGTATTATCATGAACCAATTCATAAATACCATTTGAAGGCGTAGCTTTAAAGTAGAACATGTCATTCATCAAAGCATAAATTTCATTGTTCACAAACTTCAAATCAAATCCATATTGTCTTAAAAGGGAAACAGAAAAAATGTTCCTAGTCAAACTAGGAGCATACAAAACATTTTTCAAACAAATTTCCAAACCACTTGGAAGTTTTAAAACATAGTCTCCTTGGGCTTCAACTTGAACCTTCGCTCCATTGCCCATGAAGAGACTAGTGTCTCCCTTCTTGTAATGCTTATTTCTTTTGAACCCCTGCAACGAATTGCAAATATGAGTTCCACATCCGGTATCTAATACCCATGTGTTAGAAGAAATAACATTTAGATCAATATGTATCATAAAGATTGTGTCACACCCCCAAAATCCACACGCGGAGTATCACCGCTTGGAGGCGTGACTGACCAGGATCAAGCCACCAATCATATTGAACATGTCATAACAGTAAATGTAATATCCAACCTCAATATAACTGGTGATCAAATCAAAACATAGTTTAAGTAATAAGCGGAAGCATAATGTTTAAAATCCAAGTAATAGTTTCAAAGTATGATCATAACATCCAAGATCCACGTCCACAACGACCGTGCCTCCCGTGCAAGCTCCAATAGTGCCTATGGTCCTGCAAGGCATGTAACAGAAAGTCAACAACTACTTGAGCGAGTTCACAGTAAGTAAGTTCGTTGTATAACTATGCGTTATTAACTAAGCCGTTTGTATGTTCAGTAGGTGGGGGCTTCCCATGTTGTATGTACTATTAGTGGGGGTTTCCCATATTTGTATTTACTATTAGTGGGGGCTTCCCATGGTTGTATTTACTATTAGTGGGGGTTTCCCATATTTGTATTTACTATTAGTGGGGGCTTCCCATGTTTGTATGTACACTAGACTATTTGTAACCATAAGTGTTCTTCTTAACCCGAGAACAGTAGTACGTACGAGGTTTACGTAGGTTTTACGTAAGTGTCCTTCTTTACCCGAGGACAATGGTACGCGTGGGGTTTACGTAGGTTTTACGTAAGTGTCCTTCCTAACTCCGGAAGACAGTAGCATGTGTGAGTTTACGTAGGTTTTACGTAAGTGTCCTTCCTGACTCCGGAAGACAGTAATGTGTACTTGTTTACGTAGGTTTTACGTAAGTGTCCTGCTTAACCCGAGGACCATGGTAGATAGTCTAGTAGCCGTGTAAGTATGAGTAATTGTTCAATCCCATCATTCAACCCATTCCCCATCCCCGGGAATCCCATGCCTTGGTAAGAGTGTGAACTCACCTTGGTTTGCTCGGTATGCTAAGTTAAGTGCTCACAAGAAATCAATCAAAGCCTAGAGTATGCATGTATCACAGTCAGTACATGTTCGTAACATTTCACGTACAATCAATACCACAGAGTGTTTGGCGGTTAACATCATGTATCATACAACGGTCAATCAGGTTCACATAATTCATGCTTCACATAGATGTCATTCATAGTATATTCGAATATAATTATCCAATAACACACTTAACTGAGTTAACAAGCTTAACGGAATAGTCATATCTAACGGGGTTACATATCAACAGGAGACTAACAGAATTAACACATATAACTTGGTTAATAAAGTTAACAGGAATGTTAACATTTGGGCCGAAAACCCTTAAATGACAAAACATATATTGGGCCGAAATCACTAAGCTTGGGCCGAAATCCTTAGTTGGCGAAAACACTTGGGCCGAAATCCCTAAGTGTTTTCGTGGGGCTCTCAACAATTCGATTTTATTCATATCAGTTAATAAGTCAATTTGCAAATCATTATAACATGCAACTCCATTATATTTTAATATGACACTCACGCAAATGCATATGTTATAGCCGACAACATGATTTTCTTATCAACATCTCATTGGACCTCTCCTGCAAATGATAATCACTATTTCATGTGACCTGACAAACAATTAATACCCTTGACTTCTGATCACATTATCATTTGACACAAAATTACATGAAGCTTCAATACCCTTAGCAACACTAACAGATTTAACACGATTTATTCATAAACCAATCATTCATGTCTGACAATAGTTAATGTTTACATGCTGTTGTTTAACCTAAAACGTGAGGTGGGTTGCAGCTTTATTCACATGACATAACCCTTCTAGCAAGTTACCAATATTCAGCACATAATATCAAACAACCTATCCACATAACAACATTCATCACACAACAGATTTCTATATCAGATCATACGCATTCTTATCATACGGATCATGAATTCAATATACCATACGCAAACAAGAACATATTTAACAACACCACTAGGACTACCACCGAAAACAACTACACGTAAAACTCGTTAACCGTACCGAGAAGGATCTAACAGATGTGATCTGGCTTCAATCGAGAGGAGGGTTGCCGTCGAGTTGCAAGGGGGCGAGAGAGAAAGTGAGTGGTGGTTAGGGTTTCCTAACTAAAGTTCTCACGTAAACAGAATATATTAAAAATCAAAACTAATTTGCTCACTTCTGGGCCGAAGCCCAGTTTTGTTTTCGCCGACCCACTTCAAGAAGGGGTTTTGATTTCGGGTGGGATGTTTGTTTGTGTGGGAGGGTAGGGGTGTTTGTTTGTTTTATATTGATTATAACAAACATGTTATTAATACAACACACTCATTACACACCGTATATATATATAAACGACACGTATTTTGCACATCAGATAAACATAAAGACACACTTGCAATTAAGTACTAAGTTAGATCGAATAGAGACTTTGAAAAAAACTCGGGTTGTCACATTATCCCCAACTTGAAAGAAATTTCATCCCGAAATTTAGCACGTTGTTACTGAGGAAGCTAATTTGTGTGACGTTGATTACCTGTTTCGTATCGCGGCTCCCCGAGCAGGTTTGCGAAGATTACTGGTTTTCCTGGGGTGTCACATCATCCCCCCGTTGATTTGGAATTTCGTCCCGAAATTCTGTAGTAGCTTCAGCCTCAGTAGTGGTTGCACTGTTTCCGAATAACTGGGGATACTTGAGTTTCATTTGGTCTTCTCGTTCCCAGGTGAACTCTGGGCCACGACGGGAGTTCCAACGAACAAGAGGTATTCTAGTGTGCTTGAGGACCTTAACATCCCGGTCCGTGATTTCAACTGGTTCCTCGACGAATCGCAACTGTTCATCGATAGTAAGCTCCTTCAAAGGAACTATGAGGGTCTCACCTGACAGGCACTTCTTCAGATTCGACACGTGAAAGACGTTGTGAACTGCACTGAGTTCAGCGGGTAAGTTTAGTCTGTAGGCCACTTTGCCTATTTTCTAGATGATTTCGAATGGTCCGACATATCGCGGATTAAGCTTGCCTCGTTTGTCAAAACGAACCACACCCTTCCAGCGTGAAACTTTGAGTAGCACTCGATCCCCTACCTGGAACTCGAGTGGTTTCCTGTCTTTATCGGCGTATGCTTTCTGACGGTCACGTGCTGCCGCCATGCGTTGTCGTATCTGAGCAATCTTTTCGGTAGTATCAACTACGAGTTCTGGACCTGTGATTTGACTATCACCCACCTCTGCCCAACAAAGAGGTGACTGGCATTTACGTCCGTACAATGCCTCGAATGGAGCGGCTTTAATGCTGGTGTGGTAGCTGTTATTGTACGAAATTTCCACAAGTGGCAGATGCTTTTCCCAGCCGTTGCCAAAGTCAATTACACATGCACGAAGCATATCTTCTAGAGTTTGAATAGTGCGCTCAGACTGCCCATCTGTCTGAGGATGATAAGCTGTGCTCATGTCTAATCGTGAGCCGAAGGATTTGTGCATCGCTTGCCAAAGTTCTGAAGTAAAACGTGCGTCACGATCAGAGATAATAGAGGTTGGCACCCCGTGCCTTGAAACCACTTCTTTTAAGTAAATGTTTGCTAAGGTAGAGA
Organism: Helianthus tuberosus; assembly: GCA_030545235.1. Classification (NCBI taxonomy): domain Eukaryota; kingdom Viridiplantae; phylum Streptophyta; class Magnoliopsida; order Asterales; family Asteraceae; genus Helianthus; species Helianthus tuberosus. Next base: position 12,661 of record JARYGA010052876.1, read on the forward strand.
ACTTGTCTGTTTCCTTAATAGCCAGGAAGTGTGCAGACTTTGTGAGTCGATCCACGATCACCCAAATAGTATCATTTTCGCGCTGAGATCTAGGTAGGCCAGTAACAAAATCCATGGAAATTTGTTCCCATTTCCATTGTGGTATCTCAGGTTGTTGGAGTGGGCCTGAAGGTTTCTAGTATTCCGCCTTGACTCTCGCACAAGTCAAGCACTTGCTAACGTAAGTTGCTATGTGGGCCTTCATGCTAGGCCACCAGTATGTGGTTTCGATATCGTGGTACATTTTGTCCGAACCAGGGTGCACTGAGTAGCGAGACTTGTGTACCTTATCCATCACAAGCTCTCGTAGGTTGCCATAAAGTGGGACCCAAATGCGTCCTGTTACATAGTAAGCACCGTCTTCCTTTTGTTCTAAACGTTGCCTTGAGCCGCGTAGGGCTTCAGCCCTGACGTTTTTCTGGTTTCAATGCTTCTTCCCGAGCATGTCGTATTTGGGAAGGAAGACTAGACTGTATAGTAAGTTGTAAAGCTCGTACGCGCTTGGGCGCAGTGTCCTTTCGACTGAGGGCGTCAGCCACAACATTGGCTTTGCCTGGGTGGTACCTGATCGAACATTCGTAGTCATTCAGTAGCTCGACCCATCGTTGTTGTCGCATATTCAGTTCCTTCCGTTTGAAGATGTGCTCGAGGCTTCTGTGATCAGTGTAGATAGCACACTTGATGCCATACAAGTAGTGTCGCCATATCTTAAGTGCAAAAATAACAGCTCCCAGCTCTAAATCATGCGTAGTGTAGTTCCTTTCGTGAACTTTGAGTTGGCATGAGGCGTAGGCTATAACTTTACCCCGCTGCATCAATACACAACCAAGACCCTGAATGGATGCGTCGCAGTAAACCACGAAGTCGTCTGTGCCCTCTGGCAATGAAAGAATAGGTGCACTGCAAAGTCTATCCTTTAAGTGCTGAAACGCTAGCTCTTGTGCGTTACCCCAACGATAAACAACGCCCTTCTGCGTTAGTGAAGTAAGAGGCTGTGCAATCTTGGAGAAATCCTTAATAAACCTCCTGTAGTAACCTGCCAATCCCAAGAATTGGCGAATTTCTGTTGGCGTACGAGGTGCAGGCCAGCTCTTGATCGAATCCACCTTGGATGGATCCACATGAATCCCATCCTTGTTTACCACATGGCCTAAGAAGTGGACTTCACGAAGCCAGAAGTCACATTTTGAAAACTTGGCGTACAGCTGTTCCGTTCAAAGGAGTTCCAAAATAAGTCGTAAATGCTGCTCGTGTTCCTCCTGACTCTTCGAGTAGATCAGGATGTCATCGATGAAAACAATAACAAATTTGTCAAGATAAGGTTTGCACACTCTGTTCATAAGATCCATGAAAACCGCAGGCGCGTTTGTTAGCCCGAATGGCATGACCGAAAACTCGTAATGGCCGTATCGAGTTCTGAATGCTGTCTTGGAGACGTCGTCATCCCGGACTCTCAGTTGGTGATACCCTGACCTCAAGTCTATCTTGGAGTAGTAGCTCGACCCTTGCAACTGGTCGAATAAGTCGTCGATACGTGGAAGAGGATAGCGATTCTTCACGGTAACCTTGTTCAGTTTGCGATAATCTATGCACATGCGGAAAGTACCGTCTTTCTTTTTCACCAACAATATTGGAGCTCCCCAGGGCGAAGAGCTAGGTCGTATGAAACCCTTTTCCAAGAGTTCTTGCAATTGTTTTGAGAGTTCTTCCAGTTCAGTTGGAGCTAAGCGATAAGGTGCTCGAGCTATTGAGGCTGCTCCAGGAGCTTGTTACTATGAGTTACCAAAGGTTCTTAACTAGCACGAGGAATGCGGATGATCTTTTCTTTGCAAAGAGTCCCTGCTCGATGTTGAGGTAACCAATCTATACCAATGACGATGTCGAAACCATCACAACGTTGGGGTCATTCCTAGCATCATCCTGACCAATCACGAACACCCGACCCCTGGCACCATTGCCGTCGTTATTACCCTCATTGTTGCCTCCATTGTTGTTCTTGTTTCCTTGGTTGTGGTTCTGATTCTGGTTCTGGTTCAACTGTGGGCAGTGTCTTTGGAAGTGACCTTCAGCACCGCACTGATAACATCCCTTGTTACCCGGCTGTTGCTGCTGATTCTATAGATCTTGTGGCTGTTGTTGTTGGTTCTGGTCTGCAGGACGTGAGTTTCTACCCTCTTTGGCTCCATGACCAGGCTTGTTGCATCATTGATAATGATTTCGGTTGAACTGACCGCTGTGGTGCAAGTTACATCGTTTGCGCTTAGGGTGTTTCCCCCTGTATCCACCCTACCCTTGACTACTAAAAGGTTGCTGACCAGGACTTTGGTTGTCATCGATCTTTCGCTGTTGTGCCTGGGACGGAACCGTAGTCGAAACCTTGCTAGGGGTTCCATCCCGCTTTCGTTTGTTGTCACTGGGGGTGGCAGAAGTAGTTGAAGTAGTAGTGGTAGCACCAATACGTTTAGGCAGCTTGTTCTGTTCCACTGCCTGGTCTGTGAGACGATGAACAAGACGAGTAACATCTTGAATAGTTGCAAGTTTAGCAGCAGTCACTTGACTTTGAATCTCTGGTACTAAGCCTTTGAGGTACAGCTCAATGCGTTTGATGGGAGGATCTACCATAGTTGGACACAACACTGCCAGTTCGTTGGATCGTTTCGTGTACGCTTCTATTTCTGACCCCGTCATCTTCAGGTTTAAGGACTCCACTTCCAACTGGTGGATGTCATCACGACTACAGTATTCACTTTCGATTAGTTCCTTAAAATCATTCCATGGGGTGGCATTAGCAGCCGCCATCCCTAGTATCTGAAGTTGCACGTTCCACCAAGTTAGCGCAGTGCCTTCGAGAGTACCGGTGGCGTATTTCACCCTACGAGCCTCAGGGCATTCACACATCTCAAAAACGGACTCAAGCTATTCAAGACAGTGGAGAAGTCCAACTGCTCCCTCCGTGCCACTGAATGTAGTAGGACGACAGTCCGTGAAAGTTTTGAAGGTGCACACAGGTGGCTGAGCGTTCTGACCTGTCGTGTGCGTAAGAGTAAACATACTTGAGCACGAGGGTTGTTTTACGAGAGTAGGACCTAAAGATCCTAGAGTAAGTGGTGATGGCAGGTTACACCTCCTGCCTGGGCAACCGCGAGTGCTGCAGTAACTTGTTCACTGATCGAAGCCGCCAACTGGGCTTGAGTTAGGTTAACGCATCCACTCATGATCTTGACATCAAGGAGAACATGAGTAAGAGAGGTTCGCGAATAGTGCGATGACAGAAGAGAGTGAGCACACAAGTATTCTCAAGCAATAGAGGTTATGTGTATCTAAGCATACCATGAGCAAAGTTCCATGTAATTCTAGCAAGTAGGAAATAAAACATATACCATATTACCTAGGATGTTGAGTCTTGCACGTGGAGCGAGGCGTCGTTGTGGATCGTTGAGCACTGTACAGGTTATAGTCTGGTTTTAATAAAAACATTTTCCCCTTATTAAAACCAAGTTCACTATAACCAATGGCTCTGATACCAATCTGTCACACCCCCAAAATCCACACGCGGAGTATCACCGCTTGGAGGCGTGACTGACCAGGATCAAGCCACCTGTCACACCCCGACCGCGTAAAACAACAAATCGCGGCGGAAACATCGGGGCGTGTTGCAACAGAATTAATGTTTCATAACCATGGATACCAAAAAGTGTTTCGTTTTATTAAACATTGAATAATTACTTCGTCTGGAAATCTAAATACACAAATTAAACATAATCTATCATTGTTATTGAGTCACTAAGGCCTTGTCCAGTCCTATGTGAGCATGCATCTTATCAATCGATATCATCCAACTATACCTGAAACATATGTGAAAACGAGGTCAGCAAAGAAATGCTGGCGAGTACATAGGTTTTGTGAAAATAAGATTCATGACTTCAGTTTAAGAAAATGTTTAGTCATGAACCTTGTAATTTGCTTTGTCTTTGTAAATCATTTGAAAAATAATAAGTTTAGATGATATGTATAAATAAGAGAATAATGCATGATTAAATGAATAACCATGTGAAACGAGTCTTTATAATATAAGTTGTTTGTAAATAAATGTCTTGTGAAAAGTATGTTACTTGTATAAAATGTTCTATGTCTCAAACTGAAATGATTCAAATAACGCTACAATATGTAATACCATACAAACACTTATATATAGGAAGTACCAGCGGCGTATCCACCATGTTTGTATCATATTATACACGCATCGTTACTTAATCACTTAATCAAACCAGACCAAACAATGTAAAATGTCTATGTTTAAATCAATTGTCAAATGTATTGATTAATATGTCAAAGTATTCATGTCAAGATGTAAATCATGTCAAAGTGTCTATGTCAAATATCCATGTCAAATGTCTATGTCAAATATCCATGTCAAATGTCTATGTCAAATATCCATGTCAAATGTCTATGTCAAATATCCATGTCAAATGTCTATGTCAAATATCCATGTATGGCAAGTGAAATGTCTCAACTAAACCATATGCACAACAACAAAGTATTGAAGTAAAACTTGGTTTAAATCAATACTATGTTTCGTGGAAATGCATGATCAAATGTCAATCATGTTCCGATGTTTACCCAATCGTTAACCCATTTTGTAAAATCGTTCTAGTCGTTCTTGTTTTAATTGTGAAACTACTTTATGGTCGATTCTCTAATAACATTCAAACCTTCTTGACGCGTTCCTCGTTCCAACTCGCTCTCGTTCTCGTTCTTAACAAACCCTTACCAAAGGATAAGTTAATAATTACAGATTCAGTCGTTACCCAAAATACCCACACATAACCATGGGTATAGAGAATAACGGGATTTGTCAGATCCTATGGTACCATAACCTAATACTGGTCGGCTTGATCATTGCTAATGAATGTCATTGGTTATGTAACTACAACCAACAAGTTCGTTCACTTTATTGAAATCGTTCTTGAAACCATTGTAATTGTTTTTGAAACCATTGTTATCGTTCTTGAAACCACATTGTAATTGTTATTGTAATCGTTCTTGAAATCACATTGTAATTGTTATTGTAATCGTTCTTGAAATCACATTGTAATTGTTATTGTAATCGTTCTTGAAATCATTGTTAAAACATTTAGCACATATGAGTCACCCCAAAACGTTTGGAAAACAGTAAAAGAGGGGAATAATGTACTCGCCTGAGAGTGCTTAGGAGTCTTGAACAACTACCAAGTAAGCTAGAGGAGTCCCGGAAATCAAACGGTACCTAATATAGGTAACTACATAAATAACCCGGACCTAAATCGGAAGACTGGGTAGCAGGAGGGTCTGTAAACCAAATGAGTGTAGGAACTCATATGATATGGTTTAACAAAGCCTACATACTAAATGAAACTTAACCTAAGTATTATCGACCCATCACGACCCATTAAGGTAGCTTATGCTACTTTAACGCGTCGTTTGCGTGAAACGCGTTCGGGCCGCCTAACTAGTCCTATGACAAGTAATATATGCCTTAACATGTCTAATATGGTTGTCAAATCAGTTTAGATGTCAAAAGTTATGTTACATATGTTTAAAAATGAATTTTGGCATCAAAGGGGTATTTTGGTAATTTACCTAAGGCATATAAACTACCTATCATACAACTACTTAAACGAAGCGACCATAAGGTATAACCTCGTAAGGTTATTATATACTATGGTCACCTAATGTGCTTGGTCGGATCTTAATGATCGACCAAACGGGTCGGGTTCGAAAGTATAAGCGATTGTTTAGATCGCTTACCTTACGACCCTATCTAAGCACTAAACTAAAAGTGACGAGCTAAGCATGTTAAAACATGCTTAACTAAGTTTAGAAAACAGGTTTGGTATCACAACAAACGGTTGTGATACCTAAGAGTAGTTTGGTTACAAAATACGTAAGAATACGTATTCTGCCCGAAACTACGGCTCGTCACTGAGCCTAGATAACGTGGTAATCAGTAGGTATAGTCGCTAGGGACTATAACCATCGTGATTACACTCACGTTATGAAGTTCAAACGAACTTTGCATCGACCATAAACTGGTCAATGCAGAAAGTCAAACAAAGTTTGACTTTCGGACTCGAAAAGCAATAAAAGAACGAAAGAGGACTTACGAAGGGTCCCCGAATGCTAATCCCGATCCAAGTAACTCAGGTATGAAACGAAGGTTCCAACTTAGAGCCCAAATGATCAGATTTGTGGGTTTTGAAGCAATGGGGGGGTGGGTATTTATAGGAAAAGTAGAGCCGTTAGGATCGTTTCTTGAATATCGTGCCACGATCCGAGCCGTACACTTGTCACAAAGTTGTGGTGGCTAGAAATGATGTTTATCAGCTGAAAATGCAAGTTGCAAACATGTGGTTGTGGTTTAATCAGCTGATAATCTGCTGACTGTTTGTTATTATCTGTTCTGGCATATGCTAGCGCACCGCTACACTAAAAGTGTAGCGCACCGCTAGGCCTAAGTTTGGCAGATTTACACTTTTGGTCCCTGTCATGCATTCAGCCCATTTTCGACACGTTTAAGGCCCGTTAACCCCATTTCAAAGCTCTAAAATGAAGTTAAAGTATAGGGAACTTAAAATGTGCTCAAAAATATCTTGGATGTCGGTTCGTTTAACCGTACGGTCGCGATGTTCGGTTAATTACGACGGAATGCGCATAAGCGCGTAAAACGATCCAAATGACGCGACGAATGGATTTTTGGCAAGCCAAACACTAAAATAAAATATTTTAGTGCTTACATAAATTTTTGGATGTCCGGATGTATTCAGAACGTAAGTTATGCGCGAAAATGCAAACTTGTGCACTTTTTGACACTTTTAGTCCCTGAATGACACAAAAGTTTATTTTAGCATACCGAACACCTCAAAGCCTATTTCTAAGCTATGTAAAGGATATTTATGGTATGTTTAACTTACGGTCATGTTCCGGAATATCTGTTACAGTTCAAATTGGCATACTTTCGCAGTTTGTCAACTTTAGTCCCTGTAAGCGATTTAACTTTGATTTCACTACACCAAACCTTCCAAAACTTATATCTAAGTTATGTAAAGGTTATTTAAAGTATGTTAAGCCTATTTCACTATTCCGGAGTGTTCGTTGCATTAAACTGGTTATATTTACGCATCGGTGCGCATATAACCTTCCAGAAAGCGATTTAGAGTCTGAATTCGAACAAAATATGATATGTGTAAATGATACACATATTTTTACAAATCCCAAGTATGAAATACAACATTTCATTGGTTTGGTATTTGTTTGATGGCCGTGGAGGCACAGGTGTTACACCACCAATCATATTGAACATGTCATAATAGTAAATGTAATATCCAACCTCAATATAACTGGTGATCAAATCAAAACATAGTTTAAGTAATAAGCGGAAGCATAATGTTTAAAATCCAAGTAATAGTTTCAATGTATGATCATAACATCCAAGATCCACGTCCACAACGACCGTGCCTCCTGTGCAAGCTCCAATAGTGCCTATGGTCCTGCAAGGCATGTAACAGAAAGTCAACAACTACTTGAGCGAGTTCACAGTAAGTAAGTTCGTTGTATAACTATGCGTTATTAACTAAGCCGTTTGTATGTTCAGTAGGTGGGGGCTTCCCATGTTGTATGTACTATTAGTGGGGGTTTCCCATATTTGTATTTACTATTAGTGGGGGCTTCCCATGGTTGTATTTACTATTAGTGGGGGTTTCCCATATTTGTATTTACTATTAGTGGGGGCTTCCCATGTTTGTATGTACACTAGACTATTTGTAACCATAAGTGTTCTTCTTAACCCGAGAACAGTAGTACGTACGAGGTTTACGTAGGTTTTACGTAAGTGTCCTTCTTTACCCGAGGACAATGGTACGCGTGGGGTTTACGTAGGTTTTACGTAAGTGTCCTTCCTAACTCCGGAAGACAGTAGCATGTGTGAGTTTACGTAGGTTTTACGTAAGTGTCCTTCCTGACTCCGGAAGACAGTAATGTGTACTTGTTTACGTAGGTTTTACGTAAGTGTCCTGCTTAACCCGAGGACCATGGTAGATAGTCTAGTAGCCGTGTAAGTATGAGTAATTGTTCAATCCCATCATTCAACCCATTCCCCATCCCCGGGAATCCCATGCCTTGGTAAGAGTGTGAACTCACCTTGGTTTGCTCGGTATGCTAAGTTAAGTGCTCACAAGAAATCAATCAAAGCCTAGAGTATGCATGTATCACAGTCAGTACATGTTCGTAACATTTCACGTACAATCAATACCACAGAGTGTTTGGCGGTTAACATCATGTATCATACAACGGTCAATCAGGTTCACATAATTCATGCTTCACATAGATGTCATTCATAGTATATTCGAATATAATTATCCAATAACACACTTAACTGAGTTAACAAGCTTAACGGAATAGTCATATCTAACGGGGTTACATATCAACAGGAGACTAACAGAATTAACACATATAACTTGGTTAATAAA